>PVIC010006213.1:0-55060 GCA_004025085.1 Thryonomys swinderianus | reverse complement strand
TTCAGGCTGGCCCTGAGCTCACTATGGTGCCCAGGCAAACCGCCGCGAACTCAGCAATCCTCCCGTCTCTGCCTCCCGAGTGCTGGGATGACAGGCGTGAGCCACCACGCCCAGCATTATATGTGGTAACTGGGGATCGAACTCAGGTCCTTACGCTTGCGAGGCAGGCGCCGGAACCACTGAGCTAACCCTCCGGCCCTCTGCAAAAGTCTTTTAAAAGTATAGATCAGAGGTTGGTGGGGTGGCTCGTGCCTGTAATCCCGGCACTTGAGAGGCCAAGGCAAGAGAATCGCTAAGAGTTTGAGGCCAGTTTAGGCTACAGAGTGAGTTCAAGGCCCGTCTGGACTACATTACAAGACCCTGTTTCAAAGACCAACAAAACAAAATGAAACAAAACAAAATACTATGCAGATCTTAACTGGGCATGGTGGTGTCCACCTGTAATTCCAGCACTCAGGAGGCTAAGGCGGGAGCATAGCCAGCCTGAGTCGTATAGTCAGTTCAGCGATAGCCTGAATTATGTAACAAGGCTGTGTTTTGTTTTGTTTTGTTTTTTAAATGTAGATCTGTAGAGAAAGTGGTTCATCGGTTCCCTCAACTGGGTGGGGAAGGACAATGGAGCAGGTGCTCCGCTGGGTTCAGGGGCAAGTGTGGGCCTGTGGAGATGAAGGAGGGACTGGTAGGGGTTTCTAGCATCAGTGACCTCCTAGGCCCTTCATTTCTGATGCTTTGCTCTCACCCAAAAGCCTAACAAGCATTCACTCAGCACAGAGGAAACTCTTGCCTAATACCAGCATCAGCACCACCCCACAGGGACCGTGTCGTCCCAGGCCCCCCACCTCCAGAGCCGTGGGCACCAGGACCGTCAAGGGGAAGAATGAGGCTCATCTCGTGTCCCCAGGAGAAACCCTAAATCCTCAGAGCTACCCCCCAGGCACCCACCTCTCCGAACTCGTTCTCCTGGGCCCCTATGGCCTGCATCAGGGTGCTCATGTACTCCTGGGGCATGGTGAGCAGGGAGGTGCCAGTGTCCACGATGCCCTGGCAGCCCTGGGAGCACCAGCCAGAGGCTTTGCCATCGATGATGAAGCTGGATGGAGAGAAGACGCAGCATCAGGCGCCACCTGTCAGGGTGGGGAGGTGGGCGTCCTGCCACCAAGGGGCACAGCTGGAGCAACAGAGCCTGGCACAGCTGGGCAGGTGAGACCCCTACAGTCCATCCAGGCAGCCCGCCTCCCACTAGCGGGCCACTGGGCAAGCTAAATGGCCGCGGAAGTTAGTTCTCAAGGTTCATCAGCCAGGCATGGTGGCACACACTGTCATCCCAGCACTCAGGAGGCTGAGGCAGGAGGATTACCTCAAGTTTGAGGCCACCCTGGGCTACATAGTGAATTCAAGACCAGCCTGAAGTACATCTGAGAGCCTGTCTCCAAAAACCAAATAGATCCAAACCAAACAACAACAACAACAACAAAAAAAAAACAGAACCAAACCAAACAACAACAAAACAAACAAGAAAACAAAAATAAGCTTTAAGGGAGGCTCTAGCAAGACTAAAAGCCAGGGCTACTGACTCGTTATGAGGCTTTTGAACAAATCAGCCCCTGCCATTCGCAGCTTCTCCCTAGGGGCCCTGCTGCCCCCGTGCAAGCCCCGTCCACAGGCCGAGCTGGGCTCTGGGGCGCCCCGGAACCGGCTGGAGCACTGGGAGGCCAGGCCTCTGTCCCCTGTGCCCCGCTGCCAGCAATGCCCCATGCCCACCCCAAGGGGGCCACGTCCCGGGCCACCGCAGACTCACTCTTCGATGCCGATCTGCCAGTAGAGCTCCTGGGTGACGGGGGTCCAGGTGATCTGCCCCGTGTACAGGCTGTCGTCCACGCCGCCCAGGATGAGCACGCCGCCGTCAGAGCCCTGCTGGCTGTGGGGACTGTCACAGGGCAGGTGTCAGGACTCCTTCCGGGCTTCGGGTGGGGCTCCCCAAGAACAGACTGTGTCCCCCCTCAGACTGGGGCTGCCTCTCTCCGGAGATCAGAATCCCCAGGACCCAGCGAATGAACGTCCCGGCCCTGGAGGGGCCTCCTCCTGCAGTCCCACCCTACATCCTCTGCTGGCCGCTCCCTGCTGCCGGCGAACCTGTCACCGGGAACCCCAGGGCCCCACTTGTTGCTTCTGGAGGGAACAGAGCTTTGTCAGAGGGAGGGGAAGCTCCCCGTCGCGGCACCCCGACAGCGCTCCTGCGGGTTAGAGCCAGAGTGACTGCAAACGGGCAGAACACGTGGCTACAGGTGACAGCGCTGAGAGCCCCTCCAGCGTGAGGTGCCTCGGGCTGCGCGTAGCAGGTGGCTGCTTTGAAGGAGAAAAAGAAAGCAAGGCCTTTGGCACAGAGCAGCCGGGCCGCCTGTGTTCAGTGGTGCGGGTGACAGCTGGCATGGGGTCAGTGTCAGCCTGGACATGGAGACTCTGGGACGGCTGGCGGGACAGATAAAGGCGATGAAGCCGCAGATTACCACACAGAGAGACACAGGCGGGAGCCGGAGCACTGGGGCTCAAAGTTCAGAGGAAGTGGGAGACGCTCCCCGGCACGGAGCAGGCCAGAGATGGCCACGTGGGGCTGGGGTGGGGCTGAGAAGGCAGCGGAGCCACTCACCTGCCCAGGGAGACGCTGAAGAGGGACTGGGAGAGGGCACCCTCCCGCAGCAGGCCCTGCATGGCAGTTGTGGCGCCTCCCATGGCCAGGCCCGGGTAGGCCAGGCCCATGATGCCATCGAACTCAGCGTAGAGGAAGCTGGTGCTCGGCTCCTGCTCACTGAGGCCAAACTCCTGCTTGGGCACCTGGATGTCTTGGATCTGGTGGCGAGGGCACACGATGGGGGAGGTGACAAGTCTGAGGGCACCCACCTTCCCTACCCCACCCGCCAGAGCTCCTTCCGAGGCTATTCCTCATCCTCCTCACCACAGCCCTTCCCGTTTGTTTGTTGTAGTCTTGGTTTGTGGAGACAGGATCTCGCTACGTAGTCCAGGCTGGACTTGAACTCACTGTATAGCCCAGGCTGGCCTCGAACTCATAGGATCCTCCTGCCTCAGCTTCCTGAGTGCTGGCTTCACAAGGGTGTACTACCACACCCGGCAGCTCCACCCTTTTGTGACAGGTCTCACAGGACCCCTTTCCGATTGGCCTTCCCTGAGTGCCCAGTACTACGCGTTCGTCTTCTCCCTCTGCACTACCAAGAATGAAAGGGCAGGACGGTGTCTGCCTCCTCAGCGTCCCCAGGCCAGGCACAGGGCGGCTCCCCGAGGGCTGGCTGTGGCCTTGTCGAGCTGACGTTCTGTGCACGGCGCCCTGAGATCCCACCCCATGCCCAGCCCTTTCCCACTCACGGTCATCGTGTCATAGCCGAAGAAGCCAGTGAGGCTGCCGCTGCCGTAGTAGAGGGAGAAGGTCTGGTCGGCGGAGATGTAGGTGGAGGACTTGCTGGGGTTGAAGCGGGGGTGAGTGGCTGCGGGCGGGGGTGGGGCGTGGAGCTCGTGTCCCGGTGCAAGTCCCCTCCCCCTCCCCAGCACCTCCTCCAGGGCCACCGAGTCACGGGGGCGTTGGGGCTCCCATGTCCAGTCAGGGCCCAAGCCGCTTCCAGAGACTCCTGGGTGACCGCGCACACCGTGAAGGAGTGGGCGGGCCTTGGGGGTCCCTTCACCCCCCACCCTACATCTCCCAGAAGCTGGGTCACCACTTGGCATAGGCTGTGCCCGAGGAGGGACTCTCCACAGAGGAGAACCCAGACCCAGCACAAGTCCTCATCCTCCAACAGGGGGCCCCCCGGACCCCACAGGGTTCTCACTGCAGGCCAGGCTCTTGCAGTAGACAGACGGCACCCACAGGTTGGAGGAGCCGGTGTCGAACAGCACCTGGAAGCTCTGGGGTGGTGTCCCGAGGCTGATCTCGCCAAAGTAAGCAGCCTGGGGGCACACGGGGCGGTGCTCAGCTCCACAGGGGCCCAGGGCCCAGGAACTCCGCAGGCGGAGCAGCAGGGGGACGGGCCACCCGGCAGCCCACACAGAACTCGGGGCCCCCCCTGCGCCTCCCCGCTGGCCCTCACGGTGGCCTCAGGGTGGGGAGGCGGCAACCGGGCCACCCAGGGAGGGTGAGGACTCACATCCATGTAGGACATGGGCTCATACAGCACACTGAAGCCGCCAAATTTGTTGGGGGAGAACTTCCGGGGGTGTTCCTTCTTGTGGTTCTTCAGGAAGTCTCCCAGCACCCCCTTTTCCCTCATGGTCTCGCGGATGGACTTGAACTTCTTCAGGGGGATCCTGCGGGGCAAGCGTCAGGGTGGTGCCCAGCTCTCCTCTTCCTCTTCTTCTGTCACCATCTGTGAGCCGCCACCTCCCGCCCTCCTCTCTGCCATTGCTGGGTGTCTCTGCCTCTTTCCTGCCTGTATTCTCTCTCTCTGTCCCCTCCCGTCCTGCTCGCAAAGCTCTAGACAGCACTTGCTCCAGGATTTAGAAAGCTGTGTTCTCTTCCCGTGCCTGCTTCCCCCATCACAAGCGTCCTCCTATTCTCACATGGCCCATAAATTCCTTTCCAGAAGGAATTGTGGAATTCTGCTTCTCAGGATACTATTTTATTTCATTTTACTTTATTTGGGCGACAGAGTCTTACTATGTAGCCCAAGATGACCTCAAACGCATGACAATCTTCCTGCCTCAGCCTCCTGAGGGCTGGGATTACAGGCATGCAGCACCACAAGCAGCTCAGGATAAATAGCTCTCAAAAATGGCAAAGCTCACTCCAAAGACTGCCCTTTGCGCTGGTGGCCCTGGCCCTGGCACCGGCTAACATAACCCAGGCCGAGATTAAGGGAGACCACACTCATTCCATCCCTACCGCTGCCCGTGTGGCCTGCGGGCTCCGGAGCTGGAGGTTCTGAGTCACGGTTCCTGCTTCGCCCCTCAGGCTGCGGGTCTGTGTGTGTCCACGCACAGTTCCTGCTGCCTTATCTTCTTTTCCCACCTCAGTCTGTGTTCCCCTACGTTTTCCAAAGGTTTCCTGCAAAACTTCTTCCTGAACGCTGTGCAGACTGTGAGGTCCTGGCCGCCGACCCCTTCTACGGAGCGTGCCTCTTGGGTGGCGTTTCTGTCCGGAGCCACTTGTTGAGCTAAGGAGTCACTACCTCCTCTGGGTGTCCGTGGGTCCCGAGAGCCCCCGCCAGTGCTAAAATCTGGATGCTCAAGGCTCAGATCTGCCCATTTGGGTCCTGTACTTTCCCACGCCCTCTGCATCCTGGGTCAACTTCAGATTCACACCCGCTACAACCTACCGAGGTCTTCTTAATGCTGCGTAATTTAGGGAACAGTGACACAACAGTGTGTATATGTTTACCTACAGATATAAGGTTTTTTTTTCTTTTTTGTGGTTTTGAGGATTAAACTTGGAACCTTGAGCTTGAAAGGCAGGTGCTGTGCCCCTGAGCTACATCCCTGGCCCTGGTGGGTTATTTTTGTTTTGTTTTTGTTTGAGACATGGTCTGGCTTTGTAGTGCAGGCTGGCCCTGAGATCACTATATAGCCCAGGCAAGCCTCGAACTCAGAAATCCTCCTGCCTCTGCCTCCTGAGTGTTGGGATTACAGGTGTGAGCCACCACATTGGGCCTTGTGGTATGTGGTACTGATTGCTAGTGGATGTAAGTCACCATGCCCAGTATTGTGGTATGTGGTTACTGGGGATCGAACCAGGGTCACCTTGCACTTGCTAGGTAGGCGCCAGAACCACTGAGCTAAATCTCTAGCCCCTGTTTTTTAAGAGTTCAATCCAAGGTTGATTGTGTGGCTGGAGGCAGAGCACACAGTGCCAAAAAGAAAAAAGTCACGATGGAACACCAGGCAGGTGGCAGGCTGGGACCCCCCAGAAGTCCCCGGCCCTCTACCTCAGCTCAAGGCATAGAGATGTGCATTGGCTTCGGTTTCTGCTTACATAATTTGAGCATCTGCCAGTCACTTTGAGGCCTCTAGGAAACTTCTGGCCCTGTGGGGTGGCACACACCCGTCTCTGGGAGGTTGAGGCAGGTGGATAACAACTTTGAGCCCAGCCTAGGCAACTAAGCAACTTAGGGAGACCTCATCTCAAAGCAAAATTTAAAAAGGGCTGGGGACGTAGTTCCGTGTGAAGGCCCTGAGTTTTGTCGCCACCGCCGCCCACAAAGGAGACGAAAGGGAACTTTTTAGAGAGGATTATTTTGCTCCTTATCCAAAAAGGGGTAAAAAGAAACCTGACCACCATTCAGGGGTGGCTTGGCCGGTTATCACCTCCGCTCTCTCCTTTCCTCAGCTGGGAAAGTGCTGGGCCGGCCCTCGGCTAGCAGCTTCCTAACAGCAAGGAAAGCTGTGTCGCTTGCACCATGGGTCCTGCCCACACCTCGCTAAGGGAGCCTTTCTCCTCCCCACAGAGAAAGTCCGGCGCGGAGACCGGGAAACGCCCTTGGCCGCTCTGCCTCAGGGGGCTCCCCCCCAGCTCCTGCACCAGCCCAGACCCCAGACTTACTTGAGCACGGAGGCCTCCAAGAGCGGCAGGCAGAGCAAGGCCACCACCACCCACTTCATGATGCCGGTTCCCTCTCTTCCCGGAGAGGAAGAGCCGCCTGAGTTCCCCAGCGACTGCAGAGTGCAGACCTGTGCGCTGCCGAGTCCTTTATACCCCAGGCCCAGCCGGTCCCCACCCTCCTGCCCTGGGCCAGAGTGACCCTGCACCTGAGGGTCCCCGGGGCACCAGTATCAGTGGTTTCTGTGTGTCTTTCCCGCTGGAGCATGGCCACCGTAGACTTTTCATCTTATTGACTTTTCAGTGCAAGCAACAGAGGCCAGGAGAGGTACAGTGATAAGACGGAACAAAGTGCCTGTGGAGTGGAGAAATAAAGATTGCTTCTCATCCAGGAACTTCGCGTACGTCGTGCAGAGTAGCCATGATGTGGCCGTGCTGGGTAGAGGGCCAGAGGCTGGCGGAGCCGGAGAGAAGGGTGTCAGGCCACCTGACATCTGCAGACAGACGATGCCTGGTCCTGGCCACTGTCCCATATGCTGGGGGTCACTGGGCAGCATCCCCAACCCCAGCCTACCAAACAGCAGGGGCAGCCCCCAATGCGTAACGACCAGAGACACCTCCAGATGTTACCTGGTGTCCCCCGGGAGGGGCAAAATCACTGAGAACCGCTGGTCTGTAAGTGACCTCCTTGTGGGTCTGACTCAAGTCCTGGCCATCAGCACCCCTAGTCCTTAGGAGACAGAACTTGGGGTGCCCAGGGATGGTGGTTACAGTAATAGTGGCAGTGAGTATGGTGTTGATGGGGACAGTGACACATGTGAGTACAACTGGTTTGGGGCTGAGGGGACAGTGGCTGAAGTCAGAGTTATTTGGGGCAGCTTCAGAGACTTAAGGACAAACAGGGTATTTGGAGTGGTCCTTGTCCCAGCCAGGCCTGTGTGCAGGACACACACACACACACACACACAGACACACACACACGCAGCATTGGCCACCCTGGCTTCTGGGTAAGCCTGGAGCACAGGCCTGGAGAGGTGCTGTCACCTGCTCCCCCCTTACCCACCCCGCTTCCCAGCCACAAATTTCCCACGCCTAGGGTGACCTGGAGGTGGAGCCACTAAATGGGCCCACGACTGCTCCCTATTCTGGAGTAGTGGAAAAAGTGCGCCCCAGCACCCTTTGCGCCATCCCGTGCCCGTACCCAGGGCTCCAAACAGATTTATCATTCCTTTGGGCCCCAGGCAGATAGCCAGTACCAGACCTGCCAGCCACCACACTCCTCAGGCCAGTGAGGGATTTTCCACTCTGGCCACGGCTGCCCCTGCCCAGCCAAGACCTCCGGGGCCCTTGCAGGGACTGGGAGGGGGACCCAAAGTTGCCCAGGCCTAGCACAGCGAGAGAGGCCCCTGCCTGTTGGGTCTCTGCAGTCCTCAGAAGCACACTGAACTCTGTGTGCTTCTGTGGGATGGGGGGTGGAAGGTAAGATGGAGGACATCTTCCATAAAGTGGGGGACCCCAACTGGAAACAACAAGAAAAAGAAAGTTTTAGAATCCTTGGAATCTTCCACCGAACTCCCTAAGTCATGGGCCTTCTAGGGACCCTTCCTCTCTGAAGGCAGCCAGGCCACTGTCCCCAGGCCCCAGTCACACCACACCCTCCCTGCTCCAGGGATCTGCAGCCCCTGCCCACCTAGACTGACCTTCCGACAGCGTGGGCGGCCTTCTCAGGGACTCCGGATGTCCCAGGTCCTGTGCCACTGTCGCCGCTGCTTCCACCCCTCATATCTAACAACATTCCTACTCGCAAAAGTGTGCTGAGCCGGGGGATACCTGATAAGGGGTCCCCAGAAGTCAGACCCTCTTGTTGTCACCCAAGTTCATCTTCTGCCCTGACATGGGACACTCTGCTGTCCCACCATGACGCTGGCCTCACACCATCTAGTTGTTTTCTGGGTGTATTTGTTTCCTCCTTTGGACTAAAAGTCCTCAGAGGACAGAAACCAAAGTTCTGCACCTTTGTGCCTGCCCAAGGGCTCCAGGAATTCCAAGCAGTCAATGGAGCCCGTGGGATGGTTCTTAAAGGAGGCTCGGCTTACCCCGCCCCACTCCCCCAGTGCTGAGACTCCCACCCTGTAACCCAAGGGATCTCCCGGGAGAGCCCTGCCTGAAGGGGCCTCAGGGCCTGTCTCTTCAGCCTTTTGTCTCACTTCTCTGAGCTTCACCTGCCCAGAAACTCAAAGGCTCTTATAGCTAAGGGGATGTTCAGTCAGGTCTCTTCAACATTTCCAAACTCACCTCCCACCACTAACCTGTGCAGGTGCCTTGCTTTGTTTCAAGGGTCCTCTGATGTTTCAAGGTCCTCTGATGGCCATGCCACACCCACCATCTGAGGCGCTTTCTCAAGCACACCCACCCCAAAATCACCTCATTGCCCATTGGCAGTAGCCCCAGTATTGAGAAATCTGATTTTCTTCACCTCATATATCCAGTGATTTGCCCAAGATCCTACAATTTATAACTCAAAGAGATTTCTTCCTGCTCTTTAGCACAGACTTCTTTCAGCAGATTCACAAAGTAACACTGGGGACTAGGAGTGACAAGAGCGTAGCACAGATGTGATTACTGACCACCCTCCTCCCATGGCAGACATCACTAACCTATCTTGTCGCTCTTTCCCACACCCTCTACCCATGGCAGACATCACTAATCTATCACATCAGTCTTTCTCAAATGCTCAGACAAGGTTCTGAAACCTGTCCCAACCTAATGTCCTTTACAGCCTTCAGCGCATCAGGAAACAACCAACCCTCAATCCTCCAATGCAGGATATTTTTTTTTTTGAGACAGGGTCTTGCTTTGTAGTTCAGGCTAGCTCTGAGCTCACTATATAGCCCAGGCAAGCCTTGAACTCAGCAATCCTACTGTCTCTGCCTCCTGAGTATTGGGATGACAGGCGTGAGCCACAATGTAGGATTTTTTAAAAACCTCTGGGTGCACCTGTATTTAAAATTCTAAAGCCAGGCATGATGGTACACTCCTGTACTCCTCAGGAGACTGAAGCAAGAGGGTGACTACAGGTTTAAGGCCACCCTGGGCTACAAAGTGAGTTCAAGCCATCCTGAACTACCTAGTGAGATACTGTCTCAACAAAACAATAATAAAACATTCTATACAGATATCATTTAAGAAATCAAGGTGGATCTAGCTCAATGGAGTGTTTGCCTAGCATGTGTGAGATTCCAGGTACTGGAAAAGAAAAAGATTAAAAAAAATCAAAGCAACTTGAAATCATAGCTGTTTGTTCCTATCCCCCCCCCACTGCACACATTTCAACTGTCAGATAACTGTGATGTATGTGTAAATGCAACTTCTGTTCTGCTCTTATCATGTGGACTACATTCGCACTTTTCCGTGAACTAAAATAGGTACCTTTATCACCTTTGTGGTTATGTGGGTGTTATGATGTTGGTATCTGGGCTCACTTGGCCCCTATTCCTTTGGGTTATTTCCAGTTTCTCACCATTCTCAATGGCACCGGGGCTCACAAAGGAAAACTCATCCGAAGGAGGAGGGTAGTGACCCTTTTGCAACCAGGGACAGTGGAGCAGAGGCTAGAGCGGCACTTTCCGAGGAACCCTGGGGGAGAGGCCTCACAGGGCGTGTGAGCTGGGGCCAGGAAACTGAAGTTCCCTTGTGTAATCTGGTCTCTTAAATTTGTCACTTCAGCTATGGGGACAAGTACTCCTTTAACCTAAAGATTTTAGCAGTGGGTGTCTTCATGAGTTTTTAGTTATGGTTTCAGCTGTTTTCTTTTCTTTTCTTTTTTTTTTTTTTTTAAGACAGAGTCTCAGTATGTAGCCTCAAACTCATGGTGATCCAACTGCCTCAGCCTCCCACATTCAGGGATTACAAGTGTGGACCACCACACCTGGCTGAGACTTGTTTTGTACAAATTCAAGAGATTATGCTTTTTAAAAGCTTTTGACATGGGCCGGAGGGTTAGCTCAGTGGCTCCGGTGCCTGCGTTGCAAGCACAAGGTCCTGAGTTCGATCCCCGGTAACCACATACAATGCTGGACGTGGTGACTCACACCCACCAGCAATCAATACCACACACCACAGTGCCGGGCGTGGTGGCTCACGCCTGTCATCCCAGCACTCGGGAGGCAGAGACAGGAGGATTGCTGAGTTTGAGGCTTGCCTGGGCTACATAGTGAGCTCAGGGCCAGCCTGAACTACAAAGCGAGACCCTGTCTCAAAAAAAAAAAAAAAACTTTTGACATAACTCTAGACTTACAGAGACATCTTAGAGTACAGAGCTCCCACAAACATTTCTGTCCAGGTATTAACCTACCCTTGCTTGGGGTGTGTGTATCACACTATGGGGCACTGGGTAGTTGGGGAGCAGGGTACAGAGTAACCCAGCTGCAGGAGGAGACAAAATGGGGAGAACCTATTGGAATGATCCAAACCCTCCTAGGATCCTTCTCTGCTTCTCAAAACTGACCAACAGGTCCACAGATTTAGCTCAGTGGTGCCAGTGCCTGCCTCGCAAGCGCAAGGTCCTGAGTTCAATCCCAGTAACCACATACAACAATGCTGGGTGTGGTGACTCATGCCCACCAACAATCAGTACCCCATACTGCAGTGCCGGGCATGGTGGCTCACGCCTGTAATCCCAGCACTCAGGAGGCAGAGGCAGGAGGATTGCTGAGTTCGAAGCTTGCCTAGGCCACATAGTGAGCTCAGGGCCAGCCTGAACTACAAAGCAAGACCCTGTCTCAAAAAAAACCCAAAAAAACTAAAAGCAAAAAAACAAACTGACCAACAGCAGCAGAGTTTGGGGCAGAAGTTTAGTCCCAAGAGGCAGGGACATGTGACATATGATGTCAGTGATGCCCACACAGGTTTTTTTGTTTTTGTTTGAGACAGGGTCTCACTTTGTAGTTCAGGCTGACCCCGTAGCCCAGGCAAGCCTCGAACTCCGCAATCCTCCTGCCTCTGCCTCCCAAATGCCGGGATTACAAACATGAGTCACCACACCCAGTATTATTGTATGTGGTTACCGAGGATCAAACCAGGGACCTTGTGCTTGCCAGCCAAGTGCTGGAACCACTGAGCTAAATCTCTGTCCCCACCACATCCAAACTTTTATTTTGGTATAGGTTTTTGCTAAATCATTAGGTTGTCTAGATTGGGGCCAAACTTCCAGTCCTCCTGCCTCAGCCTCCCAGTCCTGGCATTACAGATGCTTGCCTGGTTTTCTGTCCTTCCTGTGCTCCTCTGTCCCCTTCCTTCCTCCTCTCCCACTCAGGACAGCTGGTCTCTGCTTCCCGAGACAACAGCCCAGGACCTCGTCCCACGACAGGGACAGCCATGGGAAAGCAGGACACGGAGACTGCGTTTCTCAGGAGGAAATGAGGACAAGTGGTCTGACTGGAGCACAAGATAGGTGACAGCAGGCCACCCTGGCTCGGAGTGGCTAAGTATGGCTCCCTCGGGAGCCAAGTGGCAGGGGAGTCTGGTGCTTAGGGACCCCTCCTGTTCTTGGCCAGTGTCGCCCTTAAAGTCCAGACCCGGGACTCCTGGACTATGGGTCCCCCAGACCTGCAGGGGCTCCACGGAGCAGCGGGAGGCCAAGCAGGCCACAGAGGCCACAGGGAGGGACTAGACAGAGCTGGCCCTGGTGCAGCCTGGGTCTTCCCGGGTGGGGGAGGGTGCTGGGGTTTGGGGAATGGCCGGCAGGAGGGAGGGTCCCTGTGTCTGGCTGGGACACATCAAAGGGCAAAGAATCTAATCGCCAGGACCTGGATAAGAAGCAGGATCCAGGCCTGGTCCACAGCCCCAAGTCAAACACTGATATGAGCCTGGGAGGCTCCACCCCCAGTCCTCCCCTCTCCCCAGCAGCCCCTCACTGTGCCTGGGTGGCTGGGGTCACTGCCGCAGGCCTGGGGCTGTGCTGGCCCCTGCCCAGAGCCCACCAAGCTACTTCCAGTCCTGGAGAGGAGGGCTGTGCGTGGCAGCATGTGGTATGCAGGGGTCAACCTGGAGACGCCTGGGCATGATGGGGGATAGGGACAGAGGGCCGTGGGTGAGCAGCTGCCCACTGTCCCGGACGTCTCACTCCGTGGACCTGCGGGACAGTGGGACGTGAGGCTGCAGCAGCAGAAGGCCCACGGCCCACGGTCTCCTGTGGGGAAAAGAGGGGGCTGCGAGCCTTGGAAGATGCCCGGAGATCTCCTGCAGGAATCAAGCCGAGCCTGTGCAGCCCGTGAGGGTCCCTGAAGGCTCTGGGCCGACCATGGCTCTACTTCCCTCTGGCCCCTCATAGGTCCCACGAAGCCGAGACGGTGACCCCACAGTTTCAGGAGGAGCTCTGAGGGTCTCATGTTTGTCCCTTTGCTGAAGAATTTGCCACTGTGGCCACAGAGTATAATTGGAGGGGGGAAAAAAAACAGCATTTACATTTTTTTAAGACAATTATTACTGTAAAAGACACACTGAGCCACAGACGTAGCTCAGTGGTGCTGCACCTGCCCAGAAAGCACAAGGTCCTGAGTGCAATCTCTGGTGCGAGGTACAAAAGATCCATTGCCCTGAATTCCCCTCAACACCCTCCCCCCACGGTGCACCCCCTTGTCCTTTTGTTCTTGTCGTGCTCTGCAGCAGCTCTGGGCTCTTCTCTCCCGAGTGTCTTTTTTTTTTTTTTTTTGAGACAGGGTCTCACTTTGTAGTTCAGGCTGGCCCTGAGCTCACTATGGTGCCCAGGCAAGCCGCCGCACACTCAGCAATCCTCCTGTCTCTGCCTCCCGAGTGCTGGGATTACAGGCGTGAGCCACCACGTCCGGCATTATGCAGTGTTGATTGTTGGTGGGCGTGTCTCCACGCCCAGCATTATATGTGGTTACCGGGGATCGAACTCAGGACCTTGCGCTTGCGAGGCCGGCGCCGGAACCACTGAGCTAACCCTCCGGCCCACTCCCGAGTGTCTTTAGTTGTGCTGTGCTGCCGCCTCAGTGTCCTGAAGTGATTCAAAATGTCTACCCATCGCGGTCTTTTTGACTTTGGGGAAGAGCCAGAAGTCACATGGAGCCGGATCAATGAATAAGGTGACCGGGGACACAGTGCCACACCTTTAGGAGCCTGGCTCTCTGGCAGTTGGCACCGGACAGCAGCATTCAGTTTTGTTTTTTTTTTTTTTTGGTCACACCCTGTGAGGACGGGCCAGGGACTTCGCTTCGAGGTTGCAGCACCTGCTTCACGAGCTGAGGGTCGTGCACTGATCCCCGGGACCACAAACAGAAGCAAGAAGGGGAGATGGTGCTTTCCAAGCGAAGTGGGAGGGTTTTGAGAAGAATCCATGACAAAGCATCTCTTACCATAATCGATATTTTCAACATTCATTGTACATTTTGATCTCACTGCTCTGGCATCAGAGATCCGAGTCCCAATGTCACCTGGGCACAGCCCTGTCTGCGCTGCCATCCTAGACCTGCCAGGACCTGCTTCCCACAGCCCAGCGTCGGCCCCTCTGCATTTCAGTGGTCTCCTTTCTGCTACTTGTTGGGTCTCAAACCCCACAGCTTTCCTCCGTCCCTCCTTTGCTTTCGCACACCCATTGCCTGCACCCTAACGAGGGACCCAGATAATAAACTTGTCTCCCACAGTTTGGAGGCTACGGTGCTGGGGAGCTGGAATAAAGAGGTCCCCTGCGGTAGAGGGCAGAGGGTCTCTGTCCACCCCCATAACTGGCTCAGCAGGAGGCAGGCCCATAAGGGGGTGCCCCTGTCTATCCCCATCACTGCCTGGTCCCTGCGCCCGGCCTTGCCACTGTCCACAGAAGTCCCTGCTGGCCTACCTCCCCCCGGGGCAGCCTCCGCCTGCCCACCTTTCCCGGGCTACTTAGTGTTTTCTAGTTCTGGGGATTAAACAAAGGGCCTCTGTACTAAGCTACACCCTCAGGCCTTTTCTAGTTTTTTATTTTGAGACAGGGTCTTGCTAAGTTGCTATGTTGCCCAGGCTAGGCTCAACCTTGGAATCCTCCTGCCTCAGCCTCCCCAAGGACTGGCATGACAGCTCCTAGTCTACTCCTGCTCCTTGCTCCTTCCCCGCCCAAAAGGTTAACATCTCCCTCTCCAAACCCTGGTCACGGTCCATCACCTGTAGGAAGTGTCCTACGCCTGCTGCCGTTTCTGTGACAACTGTCACGGGGATGTGCTTGGGACGGATTGAGTGTACAGTGAGCAGTCCAATCTACTGTTTTACTTAACTCACAACAGCATGAAGGGGTAAATATTGTTAGTCCCTGTAATAGACTGACCATGGTTCAGAGAGGCTGAGTAACCTGCCTGAGGTCACCCAGCATCAAATGGAAGCCCCCATCCCATGATCCTCTGTGCTGGGGTCCTGGGTGTGGAGCTTGGTCTGGATCTGCCTGTGCCACTAGACCTCGTACCTGGACCCACTGTGCCCTGCTGGCTGGGCAAGGAGGCCCGTGTCCCTGTGTACACTGCCCCTCCCCACCCTGGGGGCATCAGAGCACTGATACGGCCTTTGGCAAGGGGAGGCAAGGAGCCCTGGAGAATACCTGGCACCTCTGGCCCGTGACACCCCAGGTCCGCCCAGCATGCTCGGGAGGGGCAGAGCTGATCACCTCCCACTCTTTTCCCCGGGAGGGGGTCGGAGCCCAGGCCCGGGCCGTGTTATTCACTCTGCACCCTTTGGGGACCGGCGGAGAGTGGGGCAGAAGAAGGAGCAGTGGCGGGAAAGACGCAAAGACAGGAGCCCCGGCCCGAGAGCAAAGAGAGGAGACACTGAGGACCCCGTGCCCGGCCACAGGTGGGTGACAGAGAGCACACCGGGCGATGGGGCGCTTCCACCCCCGGCTGCAGGACGGAGCCTCTGGGAACACGGGCTGAGGGCTGCACCTCGGCGACTGTCCTGGGGGGACCCTGCTCCATCCCACCCTCCGTCACCGGGGCAGCAGCCCTTTCCTGAACATGGGCTTCAGGCCACCCCAGCTCCCTGGGCATTCTGCCGGGCCATCACAAGCCGTCTCTTGGGCAGCACGGTTTGCAGCGCACGGCAGGCACAGCAGTCTTGCGGCTGGCAGGAGCCGGGCATCCTGGCCGTGGCGGCGCAGGACGAGCCAGAGGAAGCTCACCACTTGGAGGATGGGTCTCCAGGAAGTGAGGTCCCCCGCCCTGGGCATGGAACTAGACTACAGCCACATCTGCGGGGGCTGCTGACGGGACCCCTGAGTGGGGTTTGGCTTTGCTGACCTCCTGGTGACCCTCCTGGACTCTGCACCATCCAAGTGGCCGGCAACCCGGGCCCAGTCCTCCTCCCAGTGTCCCACCACTTTCCTAGAGGTACAGGGGCTCTCGTCCCCAGCCTGTCGTCTGCCGCCGAGAGCGCTCTGCTGGAGACACTGGTTGGAGATCCGAGCGCACCCAGCCTGGGAGGCCAGGGAGGACGGGACAGGAGGGGGCAGGGCTGGCGAGGCTGCGCCTCCTGCAGCCAGCGGCCCCTCCCCCTCAGAGAGGTGCTGCAGAAAGGCAGCACAGGTGGGTGGCAGGCAGGCCCAGCACCAGGGCCACCCCACAGTCGGCAGCTTGGAATTCAGGATTCAGGGGGAGAAGCGCTGGAATGTGGCCCTGCTGGGAGCCAACTGACTCACTGGGGCTGGGGAGCCCGACCATCTCCACACCCTCTGTAAGGGCAGCAGGCGCCTGCAGGCCAAGCTGGGAGCTGCTGGGGTGGGCAGACATATCCCTGGCATCCAGCCCCCGTGCAAGCTGCTCATTAACTCCTGGCCTGAGGAGGGCCACTTCCCCTCCTGGCCCGCTTCCTCTTCTGTGCAGGGTGATAGCAATCCTGCCCAGGGAGGCTAGGCGGGGATAAATGGTCTACACCTCTGTGAAAAGCCGCCAGTGTTTATATCCTGCAAAGTGCTGTAGTTACGCAGGGGTAGGCTCGGGAGGCCAACAGGTCGCTCCAGACAGGATGCCGGCCCGTCCTTTCCCAGGGGCTGCCTCGGGTGTGGGCAGGTCCCTGTTCTAAAGGGGCAGGAACACTGGGCAAACACACACTGATGCTGGTGGCCGATTCCATCTGCGCGCCACACCCTGCCGTGGGCAGGGCCCGCTCACAATTAGGGGTGGCTGTCACTCCCCTAGGCACCTCGCCCATCTGCTCCTTTCCACCAGGAAAGCTGTCTGCTCACCCCTGCCCTTCCTCAGGGAGGAAAATCCCTGCCGAGGACGGTGCTGAACTAGGGGAGGTGACACAGGTTGGCTGCAGCTCTGATGACTTGGCGGGGGAGCTGGGTCCAGGAATCGTCGAGGTCTGAGACCAGAGTGAGAGCACAGGGTGCTGCTGTCCCAGGCCAGAGGCCTACGGTCCAGTGAGGACAGCTGGACGAATGTCTGCTTTCACGTCCCGCTCACTGTGACGCCACACTTCCAGGTGGGACACTAAGGCCCACTGGGGAGACACAGCAAGAGCGGGGTGTCAGCTCGCGCCCGTCTCTGACCCCCACCAGGCCTGGGGCAGCCAGCGCTACACCTGCCCCTCAGCAAGCAGGAGCCCAGTCTGGCGCGGCCACATCTCCACAGCAGCCTGTCTGCTGGGACCGTGGGGGCCGCAGGCAGGAGCGGGAGACAGGGTCAGAAGGCTGGGAAGCCACGGAGGCCGCCGCAGCCTGACTTCCAGGTCACGGGACAGGCGCTGTGAGTCCCTGCGCTGAGGAATCTACTTGCCCAGGGAGGAAAGGGGCAGCAAGGGGAGAAGGGCCTGGCACTGGCCCCAGGGTGGCGGCTGCAGCACCCCTGTGCCCTGTTGGCCCCAGCAACGTGGAGAACACCACACACAGTAACCCTGGTGCCCCGCGGTGACCTCTGAGCCAGGCTCTGAGAGGACCGTCGTGGTCCCTGGCACTCACCAGGCAGGAGGGTCAACAAGCGCCCCGGGCAGGGCACGTCACTTATGTCACTCAGTGTCCCGGCCGCTGAGCCTCGCCACGTCGGTCTTATCCTGGCAGTTCCCCCCGGGTCCTCTCTGTACCGGGGACTCCTTCCGGCCTGTCACTTCACTTCAGCAAGTGACCTTCCAGACCAGTGCTTCTCGGGGGAGGGGAATAAATGACCACAGACTTGTCACAAAGCCACAGCCAGCTTGGGCTCCAGTCCCCTCTCAGTCCTGCCCTATCCCAGAGAAGACTCCGATGACTCCACCCCTGGCCAGAATTTAAAAATAATTATATTAATAATAAATATGTTAAATTACATTTAAAACAATAAATAGAAAAATAAACTGATAAATAAAACCAACAGGTACAAAATGTTTCAAAATTCCAACCAAAAACAACACACACAAATGGACGGACGGACAGACAGGTGACAAGACGAATGACTATAAGGGGATGGCGGGAAACGCAGTCACAAGGACCCTTCACAGTTGGCGCCGCGGCTCCCCCCTCCCCGGCGCGGGACCGGGAGCCTCGGGAGCGACCCGCGGGGGCCGGCAGTGCAGGGAAGCACAGGTCTGCCTCGGTGCCTTCTGCAGAGCGGCCGGGTGGCGGCAGAGGGGCAGAGGGCGGCTGGCGGGCGGCACCTAGAGAGGCAGGTCGGTGCTGTTGTGGCGGGTCTTCCGGGCGGTGCCGTCGTCCCGGGGCAGTGCCCGCTGCAGGCTGGACATGGCCGCGGTCTTCTTAAGGTCGATCACGGCGTAGGAGTCTGAGCTGGGCCCGGGGGCCCGGGGCGTTGAGGGGTCCTTGGGCCGCTCCCCGCCCCAGCCCTTGAGCTCCACCTGGATGTAGTTGAGCTGCCGCGGGGGCTCAGGGCCTGGGCGGCGGAAGTCGAAGCTGAAGACCCTCGGGGAGCCACGGCGGCGGGTCAGTGGCACCGGGAAGCCGCCGTGGCTGCGGGCGGAGGCTCGGGAGCTGGTGGGTTTCTGCAGCGGGGTCTCGTCCTCTTCGCCATCGCCCTCGGGGAAGCCGCTGGAGGAGGGTGTGAGCCCGTCCCTGGAGTCCGCGCCGTCCCCCGGCGCCCCGGGCTGGGGCTGGCCGACGCTCTCCCGCACCGGGGGCAGCGGGGGCAGGTTCTCGTAGTGCAGCAGCGCGGCACGGCGGCGGGCCAGGCCGCCCCAGCCCGGGTCCTCGGGGCTCAGTCTGCAGCCAGGGCCGCGCCGCAGCCCCCCGGCCACGTTCTCGTAGGTGCACTTGGGCTGCGCGGGGCACTCAGAGGAGCCCTCGTTGTTGTTGTGGTGGTGCGGCGCATCCTGCAGGCCGGGCCAGAGGCTCTGGCACTTGAACACGTGCCGTCGGGCAGGTGTGGGCCCCAGAACGAACTTCACCTGGCCTGGCTGCAGGAAGACCTGTGGGCCCCGCGGGCTGGGCTCCCGGTCCTGCGCAGGGAGGGGCCCTCGGGCCTCGGGCAGTGGCTGCAGGCAGTGCCGGCTCCTGCGCTGGGCGTCCTCGCCGGACGGAGTGTTGACATAGGTGTGAGACTGGAGGACGGCCCACGCGTGGCAGGGCCCGGGGAAGGGAGGGCAGGAGGGACAGCGGCTCAGGGCCAGTGCCGCCCTCCTGCCATGGCCTCTGAATCTGGCACACAGCTCCCTGTGCTCCCTGCCCACATTCCGTGCTGGTAGGAGGTACCCACGTCTGAACCCGCCCCACCCAGACACTGGCAGGCCGCTGCAGCTCACCTGCTCATCGGGGGCAATAAGGGCGTGCGTGGACTCCTCCCCAAGCGAGGGGTGTCGCAGGCTGCTCGCGGATGGTCGCCGGGAAGTGGAGAATCGCGAGCCCTCTCCTGCACAGCCGGGGAAGCCATTGGAGAAGCTGGAGACGGTGTACCCTAGAGCTTGGCGGAGGACACAGGCCAGGCGAGAGGTGTTTAAAGCACCTGAGTTACAGCAACCGCACCGAAGGGTCCTGGGACTCCCTGGTGGGAGGGCCGATCTCAGTGCCGGGCCCTGCAGGCACTGAAGGGTCCCACTGCCCCCTCCTGCCTCAGCCTGCCTTCTGAGCTCAGCCTGAGCGGACCACCCTACTTCCTCTAGAGGCCCTTCCCTGAGTCACCCACAGCACTCTGGTCACCCTGCATTGTCCGTGAGCCCCAGGCAGCTCCTCAAAAGCGAGCCTTGTGTTTTCTGTCCATGACAGACCAATCTAGGGAGCCTAGCGCAGTGGCAACATGCGCCCAGCAGCTGGGGCTCTCCTGCAGCACAGCCTCAGTCAGAGACGCCACAATCAGCTCCAGGGGAGGTATGTGTGACCCGGCGCACGGAAGGAAGGAAGCAGGAAAGCTCCAGACTGCCGTTTCCATGGAAACCTAACATCTTCCCGCCTGCTCTTGACCAAGAGTCGCTCTAAGAATCAGGAGGCCACAGCCTCAGCCAGGTCATCTGACTGGCCCAGCACAGGCTCTCGGGGCTGGCTCTGATGGGCGACTGTCCCGAGTGAATGTCCCAGGAGGCAGCTCCGAGCACCCTGCTCTCCCCACTGGCCCCCAGGGCGGGGCCTCCTCACCACTGGGCTGCTGAGGGGTCCGTGGGAGGTCGAGCTCTGCGGGATGGCTGCTGCGGGTGACGATGACTGGCTCCTCCGTCACATTGATGCTGTTGCACTGCATCAGGTCCTGGAGGAGGCTGAAGATCTCCTCGGCTCTGGAACACTTGAACGCAAAGATCCCTGGGGAGGGAGAGGACAAGATGGTAGCCGTGTGGACAGCTGACATGATGGGAGACATCACTGAGCTGTGATTGTGGCCTGCAGGGGGCTGTGTGCTCCTCACCCTGCACATGCACGCACGTGCGCGCACGCGCGTGCGCACACACACACACACACACACATGCATCCACCTGGGAGGCTCCAGAATCCCCGAGTGACCTCAGTGGCTGGGCCCCAGGTGCTGCCTTCTCCAGCCACACTCTTGGCCATTTTTCATGTGCTAGTGAGAAACCCAGGGCCTGGCACACAGTAGGCAAGGGCTCTCCCCTGAGCTGCACGTCAGCCCAAGCCATTACTTCTACGACCCTGTTCCAATACAGCATTGCAGCTGTGTCCTGCGTGGGTGTTCGGGACATCGCCATGGGCACCAATGGTGTGAGATGAGTGACTGTGGCACTGCACAGGCCGCCCCCATCTTCTCCTGCTGGCCACCCCTGCTCCCTAGGAAAACAGCCCAGCCAGTCCTCAACCCTTCATCCACACATCACAGCACAGCCACAGCCGTGCTGCTCACGGCTGGGCCTGGACACCCGCCCAGCCCAGCGCCTGGCTGTGGAGGGAAGAGGTCCTGCCCCAGGGAGCCCGAGGGAGGAAGGGCAGCCACAGCCGAAGGCCGGCCTGGTGGCAGCCGTGGGCGCGGGTGCGGCCAGCTCCCCAGCCCTTCCACCTCCCGCACGGCCGCTGGGCATCCCAGCAGCTGCAAGGCTGGGCTAGGCCATATTGGACCCGGGCCGTAGATGCCTCCGGCACTGGACCGCCTGCAATTCTGTCGGGATGGGACTGGGACTGGGGGGTCAGCGGGGGAGTGTGTGTGATGGACCCGCAACCAAGGCCACACTGTCAGGTTGGAGGTCCAGCAACAGCTACATTATTAAGTGGCACTCTCGCGTACGGTCCTAGACACTGTGGTCTGTGGAAGGAGGGTGGAAAGGACAGGGTTGTCCAGGGACGGGCAGACCCAGGGACACTGGTCGCCTGATTTAGAAGCCTGTGCCAGCGCCTGGGGCACCAGGCCACCTCGCCCCTCTCCGCTCAGTCAGCTTCCAGGGACAGGCACATGCAGGGGACAACGCGATCTCTGGGATGATGTTTCAGTCATGGTCCCTGCCTAGGGTCAGCGGCCTCCCAGGGCACACACCGGGGCAGCTGGAGACCTGGCCCCACCCCTCTGTGGCCACAGGAGCAGGGAGGGGACTGCAGGGACTGTATCCCATGACAGCCCCGAGGCGGCGGGCAAAGGCGAACTGCTGCAGGTTAATGTGCCCCGTGGAGGCCGAGGCGTCCTGCCTCCCCACCTCACCCCATGGAGTCAGGGTCCCTCGTGTGCTGACTCTCTCCTTATTCTCGGGCCCAGGCACATGACCTGGAGGCCCAAGAAAGCGTGTCCTCACCGCAGGGCAATGAGGCTCTTCGGAGCTGGGCCGGCAGGCCAAAAGTCACGTGCTTCTGCAGCAAGGCCTGGCTCGGGCAGCGGCTTGGTCCCACCAGGCTGTGTGACACAGCGAGCCAGACCAGAGCCCCGTGAGTGAGGGGACAAAGACCCTGGCCGTGAGTCCGGTCCTACACGGAAAGGCCGTGACCCAGGGAACCTCGCCCAGCCCAGCCGGCTGCCCGGCACACTCACCCTGGCCGGTCTGGCAGCGGCGGCCGCTCTCAAAGGAGAAGAGGTTGGAGTCGTAGCCGTAGCGCCGCAGGCAGAGGTAGGGCCAGCGCACGGCCTCACGCCGTTGCAGGTGCAGCACCAGCTCACTCTGGGTCAGCTCCATCACCCCCACACCCAGCTCCACGCCCTCGTCATCCACATTCGTCACCTGGGGGATGGGGTCATAAGTGGGTCCCAAGCCACCGGAAGGTCCACGGGCTGGGCGGAGCCTGATGCTCTCACGTGTCCACCCAGGCACCATGAACCCTGCCACTGGTGTGCCAATGACCCAAGTTAAGTGACCTGGGCCAGCCTGTAGCTAAGTATCCAAGAACTAGATGTTAACAAAGAAATTCAAAATCTTGCTGGGCCTGGTAGTGCAAGCCTACAATCCCATCTCTCTAGGAGGCTGAGGCGGGAGGGTCCCAAATTCTAGCCCAGCCTTGGTAGTTTAGCAATTTAGCAAGACTTTCTCTCAAAACTTTAAAAAACTAGCTGGGTATGGTTGTTGCACACCTATAATACCAGAAATCTGGGAGGCTGAAGAAGCCTGGTTAATTTAGCGATTTAACAACACCCTGTTTCAAAACTTCTAAAAAAATCAAAAAGGGCTGTAGGTACAGCTCAAAGGCCCTGGGTTCAATCCCCAGTACCCTTCCCTTCCCCTACAAAACAAGTTAAAATTGTAAACTCTGGGGAAAGTCATGCCTAAGGCAGAATAGATACAGACTGCTTGCTACCTCCCACAACGGTGAGCTCCTGAGAGCTCCCTCTTCTGGTGGGCAGGACAACTGCACTTCAATATGCCCAGTGTGAGCACGTGGCGCCCCCTACAGGGAAGGCCCAGCCTCGGCTCACCAGAGCAAACCACATATGTACACAGGGATTACCAGGCACTAGGTACTATGTAAAATACCTTGTACTCTTTTTTTTTTTTTTTTGGTACCGAGGTGAAACTCGGGCCCTTGTGTATCCAAGGTTGGTGCGGTACCACTTGAGCTAAATCCCCAGCTACCTTGTGCATTTTAACTCACAAATACATACTTTTGTTCTTTTCACCCCCAAAAAGGTGTATACATAGTGACAAGTAAGCAGACAGGAATGGATGTTCTAAAAGCACCATTCTGCTCCTATAGGACAGCACTTATTTTTGGTGCCAGCAAGAGACGTAAAAACTGGCAGCATCTCGGGCCTTTCTTGCCCAGGGCACCTTCCCATGCCCCAACCTCAGTCTGTCACATCACTTTCCCCACAGAAACTGTGCTACTCGAGGGCTAAGAGCCGCAAGAAGCTACAGACAAGACAGGGAGGAGGCTCCAAGTACCTTGAACTTGGTGGGGTGGTTGTCTGGGACGCTGTCTCTGTTCAGGCAGCCGCAGCAGCTCCCCATGGTGTCAGAGCAGCCGGCCCACCCTAGAGGGAAATGGGACCCCAGGTCACCAGTGTGGCCCCCAAGAGATCATGGCTGGGGAGTTCAGGCAGAGCCACTCCAGTGACCGCTGACTGTCCAGCAGACTGGAAGACACGGACACTCCATCAATGAATTCACCCTCAGTCCATGGCAGACGCTCCGGCTAAACATTCATTCAAGCTAGACGGTGCTCAGCATTCATGTAAGGAGGATGGAGAAGGCTTCCCAGAAGCACCGTGCAGGATTCATTCCCAAGGAGTGGGACGGGGGAGAGGCCAGACGTGATCACCCCTCTATCAGACTTAGCTAAGACAGTGACACTTTTAAATCCCCGATACTCTGGCCTGTACCTTCCCCCCTTTACTCCTTACCCATTTCCCCTTTATCCCAGTTTTCTCTTCCTCCTTTATCATAATCCCAACATCCACTGTGATGTATCTTTTGATGTCTTCTTCAAATGAATTGTTACATTATAATCATACAGACATTCAAAAACTAAACATTAAAAATGACACAATTTTATAAACACGATTAGGTATTTCTTCTTTTATACAAAAACAGTTCGAATTGATGCACAGCTCAGGAAATGTGCACAAGGGGATGGGTTTGAGCTCTAGCACCACACGACAAAAACAAGCTGGATATTCCACACGGAGCAGTTCTCGTTGAAAGCTTCAAGGGGTTAACTTGCTGCAGAATGAGTCCGTGGGATGAGTTTCCCTCTAACGTGTGTTGAACGTGAAAAGCCTGGAGGATCCAGGGACCCTTACCTTCCATTCCTCTCAACCTGGGAAACTTCAGAAAACCGGCCCCAGCGTGCAGTTCTTACCTCACCCAGGCCATTGGGGACCTGAGCAGGGGCGCGGCATGGGGGACGGTGCCCGCTTTAGTCCCTTCGTCTTTGCTGGGGCGTCATGGTAAACAGTCTGCAGGAAGTCACCTGGATCCCTCTGGGACACACCTGGACTTCACCTAACACAGGAGACAGAGACCACGGATCAAAGGAAACCTGCCGGCCACCCTGGTGAGACAGACCTGTAGGCAGTCCATCCCCGCGACACCTGTTCCGGGTTCTCCCATGAAGAAAGCAAGACCGGGGCCAAAGGGAACACAGATCCCAAGCCGCACAGAGCCGAGAGTGGGGGCTTCCCAGCATCAGTGAGCCTGAAGTCTACAAGAGCCCAAGATCTTCCAAGTCACCTTTAGATCCTCTTCGAGTCCTGTTATCAGCAACAGCAAAAACACCACCCTACCTTTGCGGAGAATTACGGCTCTACAAGGAGCTGTCTGAAAGGACACTGAGTTCCGCGCTGGCAAGATGGCGGAGGTGGAACCCAAGAAGCGAACCTTCTGCAAGGTTACCTACTACGGCCACGTGGACCTTGACCAGCTGCTGGCCATGTCCTATGACAAGCCGAAGCAGCTCAACACATCAGGGTAATGGCGGGGGCAGCTAAACCCCGGACTGCCGTAGAAGCAGCGCTCCCTGCCAAAGCGCCTGCGCAAAGCCGAGCAGGAGGCACCGCCCAAGGAGGAGCAGAGGTAGCGGACACACCTTTGGGATGTGATCTTCCTGACCGGAAAAGTGGGCAGCATGGTGGGGGTCTACAAGGGCAAGACCTTCGGCCAGGTGGAGATCAAGCCTGAGAGGACCAGCCACTACCTGGGCAAGTTCTCTGGTCACTTACAAACCCATGAAGCAAGGCCAGCCAGCCTGGCATCTGGGCACCCACTCTAAGGGCTTCACCTTCTCAAGTCGCCCAGTCAATAAAGTCACCACGGTCCTCAACTTTCACTATAAAAATATTTTTTAAAAGGACATTAGAGTGCACCAGAAAGCCTGGCTGAAAATTCAGGACGCCAGTTTTACTCCATGTTGCTTACTGTCTGGGAAACTCCAGCAAATAATTCCCTCCCACCACTCAGATTCCCACCCCAAGGCCTTAGTTTTCAGGGAAAGCTACTGTAAACTGTCGGGCTTTTAGCTTAAGTAACTTCTAAAGGTAGGTAAGACCAAAGTCACACACAAAAAGACGGTTTCTTCTTCCAGGACTGCCTTGTTCAGTCTCGGGTTTGGAAGCGGGACAGACTGTTCCCTAAGCTTGGAGAAGCCAGGTTTTCACATGAACATTATCAATCAGCCAACATCTGAGGGCACCTGGTCCCAGGTAGACAAGCTGACACAAGGGGGCTCTGAAGACCCTTCAAAAAATTCGACCTCCCGCTCTGAAAAAATATCCTGAGACCCCAGGACCCGGTATCCTTGCACAACTCCCTAGTGAAAGGACCCACCCTTGTGGCCTGGCTAGTTCTTTGGGAGGAACAGGCAGGTTTGGAAGTGTGCACAGGTGCCCGGAAAAAATACTGAGGCTGAAGCTGCTTGCGCTGTGAGGTGTTAAACCAAGAACTACAGGGCACGGGCTTGGGAGGGGTTACTGGTCCTTTGTCCGTGGAAGATATCGGGGCATATCATCAGCCTATCGAGGAGGCTGGGAGGAGGCGCTGGTTAGGGACGGGGTATGCAGACCCTCAGGACTGAAACTGTGTACGTAAGAACTGTGGATTTAGGCTTGGTGCAAAAGCAATGGATGGAGGCAGGACGAACCTGCGGAATCCCAGGGCGTGGGAGCACCGGAGGCCCCGAGCGCCGGGTGTGTGGGCGTTCCGGTCTGCGGAGGGGGGTGCGGGGCTCCAGGGTGGGGGAGGGTGGGGTCTGCGCGGAGAGGCCGCTCCGACTGGAGCTCGGGGGAATTTCCGGGTGTCCGCAGGGAACGAGGAGGTCGGGCCGCGCGCTAATTCAGCCTGGATCCCCGCCCCCAGCCCCGGGACTCCGCCGCCGCCGGCCCGCCCGGGCTTCCTAGGGAGGGAGCGGGAGACTGCGGTGCGGCGCGACGCGCTCTCGGTGGAGCCGCCTCGTCCCCGCCCTGCCGCGCCCCGACTCACATCGCCCCACGGCCCAGGCGGCGCCGGGCCCCCGCTCCCGGGTCCCGCTGCAGCAGCTGCCGCCGCCGGCCCGGAGCTGAGTCCTCCCCGCCCCGCCCCGCGGTCGCGGGGTCGTAGGTCACCAGCAGCACCAACGAGACGCTGCGGGCGAGCGGACCTCCAAGGTCTCCTTGGAGGACTTTGCAGTCGGGAACAGGGAGCATGCGCAAACGCCAGGGGGCGCTCCGGACCCGTGGTGCGACTCTGAGCGGGCGTGGACGGGGCGGGGCTCCGGTGGAGGGTGGGGCCTCGGGGGGCGGGGCAGAGAGAAGGCAGCCGGCGCTCTCCCGGTGCGGGAAGGAAGCTGGGAGGTTAGCGGAGAGGGTCTGGGATGGGAGGTACAGAGGAGACAGAGCAGGACCAAGGTCCCAGGGGTCGCTAAGGAGAGGGGCCCCAGGGGGAAGACCCCGAGCGCCTTCCGTAGACTTATCCTCCGGCCAGGCCGAGGGAAGGAAGGGTCAAGCCATCCGGACCCCATGGACAGAACGCTGGGCTGGGGGGACCCAGCGGAGGCCACATCCCGTCCCCGACACCCGCCGCCGCACGGAGCCCGGAGGACCCAAGGCCACGCTCCGCCCCCGCTGCCAGGTGCGCCCCGCGCAGTCCGGGCAGAGGTGGGCACCGGAGTCCAGGCTCCTCCTGCGCCTCTCTTGCTTTCCGGAGAAACCTTCAGGCCCCTCAGCCTCCAGGCCCCGGGGGCATTGGGGGCAAGGGATGCACCCTTGAGCTTGAAGAGAGAGGATCCAGCAGGTCCCCCCATAGAGAGGAAGGGACAGTGGGCAGCGGTCGGGTAGGTTAGTAAGGTGGAGGCGGAGGGAGGGGGGTGGAGGACTAGAGGGCTCCCCCCTGATTTCATCCTTCCCGAGTCAAACTACAGGTGGCCTGGGAGAGGGTGCCAGTCCTCTCTGGGCTCCCGGTCACCTCTCCTTCCTTGCTGCCTGGGGCAGGGACCGAGATTTTAGAGGAAGTGGCTGCTCCTGGCCCTGAGGGTGAACAGCCCATCCTGACCACCTTCCGCAGGAAACCTGAGCTGGGGGACAGGACAGGAAGGAAGCAGGTGGGTGTGGGGCCAGGAGGGAGGAAGGGTGGCACAGGACATCTGAAGGGAGGGTGGTGAGGGTGGAGGCCTGGGAAGCACAGGGGCTGTTAGGGGCCAAACCTGGACCGCACCCAGGGATTTGGTGATTACCCTCCTGTCCCAGCTGCTGCCAACCGGCTGGACTGAGGCCTCCTCTCGAAGTCTCCCCAATCCTTCTGATCTTCGGCGTATTACTTAATCAGATCTGACTGTAAAATGGGATAATGAGACTACTTCGTAGGATTATTCTAAGAATGGACTACATTATGTAAGATTCTAGAATAGTCTCTGGCGCCGAGTAACCAGAAGTTTGCTGTGGTTAGTTTTCGCCTGTGTGTGTGCCTGCCCAAGCCTGGCCCTGTCCTGTCTGGTGTCCTCTGTCTTCCACTAGCCTGCGAGCCCCTCCAGTGCAGACCCCATCTGTTCTCTACTCTCACTTGCCACCTTCAGGATGCTGTGGTCACATCAGGACCTGGTAGGGAGGAAGGCCAAAGACAGGGACCGAGAGTATCCTGTGAAGCGATGCTATATGGGCTGGGGACGTGGCACACAGGAGCACTTGCCTCACATGTGAATCCCCAGCACAGCAACAGAAAGAAGTGCTTCTTTAGATAGAAGCCAGAAGCTGTCTGTCCTCAGGGAGCTTGTGGAATAGAGTGAGAGAGATGCAAAGAGAAAGAGCAGGCGTGAAATCTTGAACACTGAGGGCTTCCTTCAGAACCTGGGGACAAGAACTGATGTGGGTCAGATAGGCTGCAAAGGCCCCTGGGGTGAGGGGCTCCTTAGCCAGCCCCAAACCTGTGGAGCTGGAAGGGCGCGGCCTGCCACAGAGGGGTGAGGAGCTGCTTTGCTGGATTGAGGTGTAGAGAGAATGTCGACTTCTCGGTGAAGGCTAGTGAGGTAAGGAGGAAACACAGCCTCCCCAAAGACGCACCAGAAGCAAAATAGCCTCGCCACCTTTCTCTCCAGCCTAATCGTGAGGGACCCAAGACCTCGAACTTTAGGAACTGCAGGTGAGAGGCCCAGCCTTGACATTCTGCTCTGCCGCTTCCTGTTTGACCTTGTGTTTGCCATTTGTATTCATGGGTCCTCATCTGTAAAATGGGGACAATGCCTCCTAAGTTCCATGGCTGTCTGCAGGACTAACACACTGTCTGGCTGAATGAATAGATGTGTTTTTACTGTTCAGGGTCAGACTTCGCCTCCAGTGTCAGTGTGGAATTCTGGCTGGCCCAACCCAGAGCACAGTGCCGTCTCCAAGGACCCAGGTCCACCATTCCACATAGACAGTGACTCAAGCCAGCTGCCAGAGGAGGACTCTGTGGACAGCTCTGCTCAGGTAGTAATTGTCCTTCCTGGGACCCCTGTGGCCCCTGGCCTGCCTCCCTTTTGCATCCAGGAAATAGTCTGTCTTGTACCCAAGTTCTCGTGGCCCTTTGCAGGAATTCCTGTCTCCACATACCCCTCGGGACATGGGGGTTTGGCTTTAAACTCATTCAGGAGAATCCACTTTACCTCTCCTCAGGGGTCTTTCTTGTTAAAGCACATGGGGTGGCTCCGCATGTAAGGCCCATTTGGGGGTTCCCTCTGGGCACCCCAGGTGCAGAAGCTCACCTGCTGCCCTTGAGCTCAGTGGGATAGAATCTACCCTCTGAGCGGAGGAGTTGAGAAGTTGCTCTAGGTTGCGGGAGAGGGCGGCAGCGAGGGAGGCGAGGGGAAGAGAAGGAAAGCGGCCCCTCTTCCCCTTCTGCCATCTCTTCAGGACCCTGCAGCCCCCGGCATGGACCCGTCTCTCCAGGACACCAGCCTCCCCCCCCGCTGGCCTGAGGCTCGGGCCCTCCTGCAGCAGCTCCCTCCGCAGGACAGCGATGTGTGCCTCCCTGCCCTTTCCCCGCGTCTCTCTTTCCCTACAGTGGGAAGGGCCTCAGTCCCAGATAGGTGGCTGGACTGAAGGCCCAGCCCTGCCGCTCGCTGGGGGAGCCCCCTCCAGCCCGAGTTCTCACGTGTACGTGACGGGCGCAGTAGCATCTGCTCTGTCTACCAAAGCTTGCTTCACGAGCCAGTGAGAATGGACATGGAGGATCTCAAATCGATAATGGAATGGACAAATGTACAGCATGGTCACTTCGTATTTATTGAGCCCTATATGTCCCACCCTAAAGGTGTACAGTTCAACTGGGGAGAAAGGGGCGTTAGGCAGAGGGGGACGGAATCAGCGCTGTGGGCTCTCGGGGCTCCTGGGGACGGTGGGGGAGACAGAGATGGGCTTTCCAGCAGCTCTAGCCTCTGTGTCTGTGCTGTTTTCTCCTGAGCTCCCAGCACCGACGCCTTTCAGGACTCTCCAGCCAGCCTTCCACCTGCCCGTGGGGCTGTCCCCGTCACAGTGGAGACCTCTTTCTGCAGGAGCGCTACTGCCTGGCCCTCGGGGAGGAGGAGCTGGCCGAGCTGCGGCTCTTCTGTGCCCAGCGGAAGCAGAAGGCCCTGGGACAGGGGGTGGCCCGCCTGGTATCTCCTGAGCTTGAAGGATACACCTGTGAGAAGGTGTGTATTCCCCTGTTCCTCAAGACTGCCCTGTACCCCACTCCCTGGACTCTTGCTTCCATCAAAGGGGTGGGTCCTGAGGCTCTGGAGATTTGGCAAATGCCAGGGACAGTTTTGGTGGAGACTGCAGTGGCACTAGGTCTCCAGGGTACGAGACAGTAGGCAGAGGGGCTGTGAGGAAAGAGCCCGGGTGGTCCGGACTCTGACCAGCTCAAACCCCGCCCAGCAGTGCAGGCAGCAGCTGGAGCCAGGAGAAGTCGGAGTGTTCGCAGCACCCGAGGGCGAGCAACGCTGCTGGCACTGGCCTTGCTTTGCCTGTCAGGCCTGCGGCCAGGTCCTGATGCACCTCATCTACTTCTACCACGGTGGGCGTCTCTACTGTGGCCGTCATCACGCTGAGTTGCTGCGGCCGCGCTGCCCAGCTTGCGACCAGGTAGAGCCCCGAGGGCGGGGTAGGGGGCCTGCCCAGGACCCACTGTGGCAGGTGACACCCTCCTAACATAGTTTCTCCCGGCAAGTGGGGAAGGGAGCAGCAGGGACCATCCTGTTCCCTACCTCTGGCCTTGAGCACTGGGCGTGGGACTTGCTGCTTTTATCTGTGCCTGTCCCCACGACAAACAAAACTCCTCCACTTTTGATCTGGAGCGGGTCTTCCTGGGCAGATAAATGTTCACCTCAGAGTGGCAGGAGCCCAGTGCGGTGCCGCAGCAGGCTGGGAGGACCCTTTATGGTCAGCATGAGCGGTAGCGTGGAGCCCAGGGGCTGATTCAAGAGCCAGGCTCCAACTTCTGCCTGTGCCACCTGCTGGCCCAGGAACCTGGCTAAGCCAATCAGCCCTCCCTGCTCAAGAGTAACAGAGGTCGAACGGGACGTCTGTGGCCGAGCTTCAGCGTGAGCTGGTCGTGAGGCGTGGCTTTCGGATGGATGAATGAGGGAATGAATGAATGAACCGAAATACTCCCCGTCGTCCCCCTCCCAGCTGATCTTCTCCCAGCGCTGCACGGAGGCGGAGGGACAGCGCTGGCACGAGAACCACTTCTGTTGCTTGGACTGCTCTGGGCCCCTGGTCGGGGGGCGATATACCCTGCCGGGGGGCAGCCCGTGCTGCCCCAGCTGCTTTGAGAACCGCTACCCAGACGCGGCGGGGGCACCGGAGGGGCGGGCGCCCCCGGGTAAGGGAGCAGAAAGTACCTATTACAGAGGAAAGGGCGGCGACTGGGGCTTCTCCTGGGTCAGGGCGCCCATCCCGCTAGCAGCGGCCCGACCTCCCCAACCCCACACCCTCCCCTCGCCCCCCTCCCCGCAACTCTCACCGGGGGTCCCTGGACGCCGCTCCGAGGGCCTCCCGAGTCTGCCCCGCTGCGGTCGGGCGGCGGCTCTGGGCTCGCTCCCGGGAGGCGGTGACGCGGCAGCGGGGCGCGCGCGGGGCGGGGGCGCGCACCAGGCCCAGGGAGTGAGACCCGCGCTCTGCCCTCGCCCGGAGCAGGGGCCGCCGGACCCGACCGCAGCGGAGAGGGCGCCTGCGCCCCGGAGAGCGCTGTGCCTCGAGTCCCCCGCTGCTGCCCGGACACCCCGACAGGTCGAGGACGCCCGGACGCAACCCGGGACCCCGAGGAGAGCGCACCCTGCCCCACCTGCTCCTCGTCCTCCGACTCGGATCCCGAGGGCTTCTTCCTAGGCCGGCGCCTTCCCCAGCCCCGGAAGATCCCGGAGGATGGTGACGCCTCCGGGAAGCGCTGCTCCGTCTGCTAGCGGTGCGGCGCGGCCCGAGGGTGCGGACGGAGGGGCGATCGAGTCTAAACGCAGTCGGGACGCCCTGGGGGAGGCAGCGAGGCGGCGGGCGTCAGCGCCGCGCTCCAGTGACTTTTGATGGAGACTTTTCCCAGAGCCTCGTTCCCCTAGCTGCGCGTCCCTGCGGGCCCGCCCAACCCCAACTGGCTCCCGGCTCCGGAGCCGAGAGGATCGGCGTGGGTGACGAAGGGCGGGTAGGGCCGGTTGCCTGGAGGGACCCGGAGGCGGGACCTGAGTCAGTAAAGAGGGAGCCGGGCCGGCTCCTCCCCGGGCGGACCTCCAGCGCGCAGCCGGGATTTTCCGCGGAGAGAGGCTCGAACCTGGCGCCCCCTGTCGGCCGGGGGCGGAAGTGCCACGCCGGAAGTGCGTCGTCCGGGAGCGCGGCTGCAGAGCTCCGAGGTGCTGCCATGGCTTCCAGCGGGGTCCCGTTGGGCGCTGCGGGCTCGGCACACGACAACCCCGACATTCCGGACAACGTGGGAGATTGGCTCCGGGGCATCTACCGCTTCGCCACCGACAGGAATGACTTCCGGAGGTAACCGAGCCGGGAGCTCGGTCCCGCCGGCCCTCGCGCGGACCGCGCCCCTCCGCGGCGAGGCTGGTGCCCCTGGGTGTGCGCACGCGGGTGGAGTGCCGACGGAGTGCTCTTCTGGCTTCTGGGGTGGTTCGTTGAGGTTCTTGACCGGGAAAATTCCCTCATGGCAAAGTCAGTATGTCATGTAGTCTTTCCTGTGTAGAATGTCACCTGGTCCGGGGAGGCGCCACCACAAACAGGCCTTTCAGCTCTGAACAAATGCTTAATTGGCCTGGCTTTTGATTCTGCCCTTAGTGGTTGGAGAAGTTTAATCCAGATTCCCAGGCGGTTGTTGGGTAACTGTCTTACTGTAACCACCATTTACGGTCGCCTCAGATGATGGGAAGCCGTTCCCGAGTTTTTACATTAGGCATAAAAATGACTCTGTGACCGTGGGGGTAACGAAATACGTTCTCTGTCCAGGAACTTGATCCTCAATTTGGGACTCTTCGCCGCAGGAGTTTGGCTGGCCAGGAACTTAAGCGACATTGATCTAATGGCACCTCAGCCAGGGGTGTAGCCCAATAGGTAAGCCCTTATTCGTCTGTCTCTCATGGGAATCCTCGTGGCTGAGAAGCAGTGATTTATGTCAACCATTCCACAAAACGAAGGAAAGAGATTCAGTGTAACAAATCTTGACCCTTCCTGTATTTGTAATGTTCAGGGGATTTACGTCAGCAGTTTTGTGCCATTTCTTTTTTTTTTTTTTTTTTTTTGAGACAGGGTTTCGCTTTGTAGTTCAGGCTGGCCCTGAGCTCACTATGAAGCCCAGGCAAGCCTCGAACTCAGCAATCCTCCTGTCTCTGCCTCCCGAGTGCTGGGATTACAGGCATGAGCCACCATGCCCAGCTTGTGCCATTTCTAATGTCACCTGTTGTCCTCTGATCACAGACAAATGAAATTCCTATACTGTACCCAAACCTTCCAAACCCAGAACGTCCAGCCTGTGACCAGCGCGAGATGTGCTCTGATGGATCTGAAGTTGACTCTCTGGGCCCTTCCTCTTCTCTCCTGCCCGAACTGCATTCCCTGCTTAGCCTCCGCCCCGGTGTGCGTTGCCTGTCTTTGTAAAGTGCAGTAGGCGGCCTGTTTCTGCAGGGGCAGTCGTTGCTGTGTTCCAAGAGCAATAAGAATGCTTCAACAAATATTTGAAATAAAGACTGTACACAAAGACAGCATTTTATTTTTTTAATAAGAAACTTCTGCTTACAAAACAAGGTGTAAAAAGTCAAGATTTACAAAAATCATAAAAACATGATTTATATTTCACACTCAAGAGAGACAGGAACAAGCTCCAAGCATGGACTGTACTGGAGGCGGTTTCCCTCATTTCAAAAGAAACAAAGAAATAGACATTGGGACCACCCGCATTACACTGACTAACACAACAGGAAGCTTAATCTTGAGGAATGTCCAGTGTTGAGCAGAAACAGGGAAGAAGAAGCCTTTTGGTGTTGCATAGTGTTCTAGGGCATGCACCAGCTGGGTTTTCCAGGCACCGGAGAGGCATTGTTGCACCAGAGAATGAGGTGTGGTGGCAGAAAGAAACCTGCGATGTATAGGTGGAGCAAGCCGTCAAGCAAGACATGCCAGTGGACACTACAGTGATACCACTAAGGAAGCTGGTTCCTTTGCAGGAGAAATGTTTTCTGACCCTGCAGTCTGTGGCTGTGCCACTGGACAGGGGCTTGGGGCTCTTCGGAAGTGCAATATTTAAAGAATTAGGATGGAAAACTCATGTAGCCATAGAAAGAGATGGAAGTAGAAAAGATTCTCTGGAGTAATTTTTCTTTAATCAATGTACTGGCATTTTAAAATACATGGTTTTTATGGGCCAAATCTCCAGTGGAACTGGTACAGCATTAAAGACACAAATCTGAACGATGATCGGTATGACTGGACCTTCATGGCTTGTCACAGCTGACAGGAGCTGTCTGGCTGTTTATTCTGTATAAACAGGATGGAACAGTCTTGATCCTATTAGCATAAATCTGATTAAGAAATCTGCCTGAGGGCCAGAGGTGTCATTCAGTGGCACCGTGTGCTCTGCAGGCATGAGGCCCTGGGCTTGACTCCCAGGACCAAAAAAGTGAAGGCTCTTTAAGAATTGTTCTTTTGATACTGGGGGGGCACCATTCTTGTGATATATTTTTATTTTTTGAAACAGGGTCTTGGTGCGAAGTTCAGGCTAGCCTTGAGCTTACTACTGACCAGGTTGAGCTCAGACTCGAGGCAGTCCTCCCATCTCAGCCTCCTGAGTGTTGGGATTACAGGCATGTGGCACCATGCCTCGTTCTCTTGTGAATATTCACCTGATATGATAGATCCTGGTAGGAGTAGCAAATTATGAGCTTCAGCCTTGGGACTGGGTTAATATAAAAACAGGACCTTTCAGAAGCTGTGTTTGGGACTACAGATGCTCTGCTGGGTTTATTCTTAACTGACTGAAGGTGAAGAATGGTCACATGCACGAAAACAAGGCTTGGGTTTGATGCCGTCACAGCTGCGTAGCGATCAGGAGATGTGCGGAACCCCATCCAGCTGGCACCAGACCACCGAGAAAAAACTACCAGCATCTCCTGACCTTACAGGAGTGAGTTATATCCTTAGTGTCCTACCTGATCTCATAATTGTGAATGGTTCTACGGGATTAAGAATTTCCAAAGTTGGGCCGGAGGGTTAGCTCAGTGGTTCTGGTGCCTGCCTTGCAAGCGCAAGGTCCTGAGTTTGATCCCCAGTAACCACATACAATACTGGGCATGGAGACTCACGCCCACCAGCAGTCAATACCACATACCACAGTGCTGGGTATCCAAAAGCATAATTTGAATTTCACTCAAAATTAAATGATTAGGCGCCAGAGATTCAGCTGGCACAACTATGCCTGCCTTGTAAATGCAAGGTCCTGAAACCCTGGTACCAGCAAAATAATAACAGCAGTAATAGTGTTTAGTTTGAAATACTTGTGTTTACTACTGGTTAGTTTTTTTTTTTTTTTTTTTGAGATGGGGTCTCGCTTTGTAGTTCAGGCTGGCTCTGAGCTCACTATGTAGCCCAGGCAAGCCTCGAACTCAGCAATCCTCCTATCTCTACCTCCTGAATGCTGGGATGACAGGTGTGAGCCATCACGCCCGGCACTGTGGTATGTGCTATTGATTGTTGGCGGGCCTGAGTGCCATGCCCAGCATTGTATGTGGTTACCGGGGATGGAACTCAGGACCTTGCGTTTGTGAGGCAGGCGCCGGAACCACTGAGCTAAATCTCTGGCCCCCTACTACTGGTTAGTTTTTTAAAGCCCTCTTACTGGTTGAGTAAAGTTCCATTTAAAATGGCTTAATTCCTCAGAATGACAACAATTTGGTAAATAAAGTAACCAAATCTACAATTTCAAGTTTTTAAAAAATTTTTTTACATGTAGTATTTTTTGAGACAGAGTTTCACTGTGTAGCCCAGCTGGCCTTGGACTGAGATCCTTCTGCCTTAGCCTCCAGAATTACTGATATGGATGAAACTGGACGAAAGTGCTGGTTTTCATCTTTGCCAACACAATATTTTCAAGGGAAGTCCATTTAAAATCCTGTCACACTTTCCGGCCCTGGCTAGGTAACACAAAGTTCTCAAAAAATGGCTAGTTGGATTTTATTTTTTTACATGTGTGTGAATCTGGGCACTAAACAAGGGTCTTGTATACACTAAGCAGGTGCTCTATCACTGACCTATATCCCCACAGCTCACTGGATTTTTATTTTTTGCTTTTTGAGACAGGGTCTCGCTTTGTAGTTCAGGCTGGCCCTGAGCTCACTATGGTGCCCAGGCAAGCCACCGCGAACTCAGCAATCCTCCTGTCTCTGCCTCCCGAGTGCTGGGATGACAGGCGTGAGCCACCATGTCTGGCATGTAGTATGCGGTGTTGATTGTTGGTGGGCGTGTCTCTACGCCCGGCATTATATGTGGTTACCGGGGATCGAACTCAGGACCTTGTGCTTGCGAGGCAGGCGCCGGAACCACTGAGCTAACCCTCCGGCCCAGCTCACTGGATTTTAAATGAAACACCCACATAGATGGAAAGAGCCCACAAAGACAACAGCTTTCTTCTAGGCTGTAGTGGCTACTATGTAATTAGAATGATTGTGGGTTAAAAGAGTAAATAAAGGTATAAAGGTTAAAGCCACAGCCTTAGACCAATGGTTATTAAACATGTATCATGCAAACTAACCTTACAGTCCTATTTAGAAGGCGCTTTCTAACATCAGTGCTGATTTGAAAAAGAATCTGAACCACTAGAGAAAGGCATACTTACTGGATAAAAAATTCAGTGGCAAAGAGAAGTTTTACCCCAGAGACAGTACTCTCCACTTACTGAGTCCAGTAACTAAGCTGAGAGACCCAGTTAACAAGTGTGCTTAGAAAAGTGAACTTTGGTGAAGTCTCGTAAGCTCAGTGGAAACCTCCTGCTTGGATGGATTAAAAACGGGCTGTGCATGGTGCCCGCAGTGAGGCGTCTGGGCCTTAGGCCTTCTGCAGACCTACCCAGTCAGCGCCAGCCTGGGAAACAGCTCAGGGAGCTGGGCCAAGGGCTTCTCTTTTCTTTCACTCCCCTTGCATGCTACATAGCACACTGGCTTGCCTTGCACTGGGAAGGTTCACACAGACGGGACTGTCTCCACACTGCTTCCTGATATCTTGTGCAAAAGAACTTTGAACAATGAAGGTCCCAGTTGCGGACGGACCACTTGATTTGACTTCTACTGTAAGCTGCCTAGCATCAGTCATTGTTTCGATAAAAACAAAAAGGCCTTTTTGATCATTTGTGCTCTCCAACCAGCTGGAAAAGCCACCCTTCCACTCCTAAGCCATAGCCCTAGACAGGAACACAGTACACGTTAGGAAGGAGTAGCCTTCGGGCTGGACGTGACAAGGCCAGTGATAGTGCTTGGGACATACAGGGGAGGGGAACACAGCAGGGTGCACAGTCTGCCTTGAAAGGCGGCCATTTGATGAGTAATTACAAGTAGACAACTTGGATACTACAGTAACAGCTCAGAACTTGCTGGTAAGAATAATTTGCACGCACACACGAGATATGAAATGCTTTAAAAAGTCTGATACCAAATGTCCTTTAAACACTACATAGACCCATCTGCAACTTGAAATGACAAGAAGGAGTCCTTTCCATTAATCTTTTCAATCTCATGCAAACCATAATTGAGTACAAGGCACCAAATTTTATGAATCGTATAAAATTAGTTCACAAAGCTTTATCAGTAAGTAAAACAAATTCCATTTCTTCTTCTTTCGCTGCCCCCGCCCCATCCCCCACCCCAGCCAAGTTTTCCTTCTTCACTACTGTCACCTGTCTTGGGCTCATGCTAGGGGACAGCCCACTGCCAGCCACGCCACCGCACGGTCCTTCCTTTGTACTTGGACGGAGCTGCAAGCACAGCCAGAGCAGGGAACTGATACAATCACTGACTCTAGAAGCCTCGCAGTTAAAAACAAAAATAAACTCTGCTATTGAGTCCATAGGACACATTAACACTTGTACAGTTTCTACTTTTATTCATGACATTTGACGAGGTGTCTAGCAATTCTTTACAGTGTGGCGCTGCCCTGGCCCCAGCCCAAGGGGCCAGACCAAAGCTGGCAAAGCTCCATGGTTACTGAGCTTCACCGCTGCTGCCGAGGGCATTCCTAACCATGGTCATGCTTGCATGGTGCTGCCATTGGGCAAGTGCTAGTCTGAGGGTCAGGCTGGACTGAGGTAAGAAAGCTTTTCTGAGGGCCCGAGTGCATTCACGTCGGCTGCACATGGGTACCAGTCACCGGCCAAGGACATGCAGCGGGACTGTCACAACTGCCCGGGAGGGAGGCGGCCCTGGAGATCAGCGCGAGGTCTTGGGCTTCATTTGGCAGCAGCTGATCAACTTGTACCTGTTCCGGTTTTTCTCCTCTTTAGAATGTTTTAGTGTAAGATGCAACTGAGACATTCATCTACTTCCAGTGTGTAAAGGCCTCGGGAAAGCCACTGGCTCATGCAGCGGCCAACTGTTGCGTAACAGAAATCTCCCTAAGTGCTCAGTCAACAGCAATGTCCAGTGCTGCTGCTTCCGGTACCTGAGGGTCTGGCTGCCAGGGCCACCTCCAGGCGGTGTGCTCAGGGGGGTTTAATACTTGTTTCTCTTCCAGGTCATTGTAAATGATTTCATTAATTTCATACAGGGGTGCTCAGCACTTATTTTATGAAATCTTTAACCTGCTTAATAATCCTTATAGTATTTGGTATAAAACTATTTTTAAAAATTAGACTTGAAGATCTTTTAATTATTTATGTTTTTATGGTACTATTTCCCCCTGGGCAGCTGAAGGTAGGTGCTTTATGAGTTCTTCTCTAGCTGCAGGTTCTCTTTCTAGAATAAACAGGATTCGCGACGAGGCACGATTTAGTTTTCCTTCCACTCTCCTTTCATGTCCACGGGCCTTCCTGAAAGTGGGGGTCATCACCAGCCACGCCAACGCACAAACGTGGACCTCGGGAGTCCAGCTTCACACCGAGGCTCTGGCAGTGCGGCAGCTGTGACACTTCACGACAGTGTCCAGGAGAGGGCGAGCCCAGGCAGCACTTACACAGGGAGGCCGGCAGCGGACAATATAAACCTAGCAGCATAAAAATGCCATACGCTATCGCTTCCAAATAAAAGCTAATATTACAGAAACCTCACAGTGTTGGAGAAAGCAAGTTTAATTTAAAACACAGTCACTCCTTCCCTATCAGGGTGAACCATTTTCTGTCTGAATTTCCTCCATGCCTCAGTGCTGTCTGGCAGGTCCCATGGTAGAGTTCATCGCAAAAGAGGTCAACAGCAAATGCTATGATCTGTTAGGGAAATGCGGCTCGTTAGCACTGCTAAAGCCAAAACCCTCGTCCATCCGCTCGCCTCGCTTCCCCGCTTCCCGCCCTCCTGAGCGCCCTTCCACACCTGTCTCCTTCACGCGACATCGACATTGGTACCTCCACCCGAAGGCAGACATTAACATGACCCTCTCAGTCAGAGATGAGCACTCCTTAAGCAGTGGGCTCGCTGCAGCGAACTGCGGCGCTGGTCAGGGCGGCCCCACTGTCCCCAGTGAGGCCGAGTGAGAAGGGAGGCTGGTGCCCAATGGCGAGGAAGGTTTTGTCTGGACAAACTCGCTCCATTCAAACTGGACCCAATTTAAAGAGAAAAGTGTGTTTTCTAGCACTGGCGTACTAGGTGTGCACTCTTGCTTTTTTTTTCTGAGGCACCGAGGACAGTAAGGAAGGAGGTTGGGAAAGAAACAGGCCAGGACCACCACCAGCAAGCTGGGGACCTGTGCGAGGGATCCTGAGCAGCTCCCGCGACCTCAACCAAGCCAAAGCTCCCAGGTCTGACGGCACGGGTGTTCCCGCTCTCGGCTGCAGCTGAGCTGCTGGGGCGGAGAGGAAGCCCCACCACACGAGGTGGGGACAGGTGGAGGCCTGGGAGGGCTGGCCCACCGTCTGCACGCTCCCAAAGCCTCAGGCAGCCCACCTCCGGGCAAGGGTCACCAGACCTGAGCCTGGTCTAGGCCCGAGCCAGGGCCCCACTGCGGGACAGGGCGCCCTTTGCTTCTTTCTGTGAACTATCGCCACTGCGGAGCCAGCGATGACAGTAGCGTCAGAAACCCTCGCTCCGCGCCTCTCCCTCCGCTCGCAGGCTGGCCCCGAAGAGAACTACTCCGCCAGTTCCTGGCACTTGAAGGATACTTCTGTGTGGGAATGCGCCCTTCGACCTCGCCTCCCACCTTAGCACCCACCCTCCGGCCCGCCTGCCAGCCCCACCTAGGGAGAGCTCCTCCTCCCGAGCCGCAGTGCGGCTGCGCAGCAGGCCACGCACAGCCGCAGAGAAGCCCGGCGGCCTCCCTCCGGCTGGACCATCAACTTACCCCTTTCCTCCACCCGGATCCCTCTCTATTCAGAAGCAACTGATGAAATGCTCTTCACAGAAGTCACTCCTTTTGTTTCCCAAAAGGAGGACATTTCCAAATGCACTCAAAAGCAAGTGACTACGAATGTTACGGCAGGACACAGTCACTCGGCACCTTCTACTCTAGACCCAGTGGGGCAAACCTAGCAATCTGTTCCTGCAGCAACCCTTCCGGCTACGCGAGCACAGATGAATGGACACCGGCAGAAGGTCACCAGCCAGTCTGTGATTTGGCTCAGCTCAGGGGAGGCTCTGAGGTCGGCCTTCATTCTTGTTGCTGGACTGCACCTGAGCTCGGAGTTGGGTTTCTGAGATTCTTGCATTGCCCTGCACTGTTCTTTGAGTGTAAAAAAGTATGTAGGCCTGGGTTTTGCACACCTCCTCGACACTGCATACATTCAGCTTTGAGTCATTGCAGTGGACCCAAAAACCTAGGAGACCAAAGGAGAGAAAGAGAAAATGACTGCCCAATGCACATCTCCAGCTGCGTACAGAACCAGGAGTACAGAAAGGCACAGAGGCCCCCAGTATCCTGGTGGCAAGGGAAGGGACAGATAAAAGGAGCCAGGCTCCCCTGCAACCAACCGCGGGCTTTAACCCACCATACCCAGCACCACTACTGATGGGCTCGTTTGATCTGACTTCACTAGGCTCCCCCACTGTCCATTAGAGCTTTCCACAGTCAGCCAGCATACTGGGCACTAAGTTGTGGGGAAAAGGAGGAAAAAAGGAGAAGTAGAAGGGAGGGATACACGAAGCGTTCTACAGATGCAGGAGTTTGTTCACAGACTGAGGGGCTCAAAATGGGACCTTGCTTAGAACACAACTGCTGCCCATGTGCCAAGGATGGCTGCTGGAGGCTCTGTGGGGGCCCCTCGCCTCCCCATGTTTCCCGGTACAGGAGGCAGTAAGGACACGGGAAGTGACCAGTAATGTCACCAGTTTTATTATGAGTGACACTGGTGAGAGTCACAGCATAGCTACACGGGGTTCCACAGGTCCCACTGTTTGTGCACAGCCAAGAAGGAAGCGGGGATCTGCAGAGGTCATGACCAGAGCCACCATAACAACAGCGCCGATAACCAGCACTGTGGCTCACACTGGAAAAACCCCGACACTGGCCAAGTAAGCACAGTGTGCTTGGCACTGCCCCAAGCACTTCTGCATGTCAGTTCTTTTGCATTCTCAGAACCTCATGCTAGCAGCTGGCATAGATCCAAACTACGAAGCCAACTTTCATAATTCTCTCCCCTGGGCTTTAACGGATGTAATTTCCCCCTAGGTGGCCCATGGGATGGAAATAAAAGGAGAGCAATCAAATGTGGACAGTCCAACCCTCTTCCGTGTCCCCCGCCCCACAGAGCAAAGCGCACGCACCTCCCTCTGTGTTGTAGCAATAGGCTGTGTAGTGTCCTGAGCCAAACCCTTTCCCGTGATGCATGACCACTGCGGAGAGATCATAGGCAAAGGTCTCTTTGTCAAGAGAGGAGAGCATGTCCCTGCAGCAGTAAGGTTCCATGGTTAATACCTGCTCAAAGGCGACATGGACCCCAATCTTCTCGCGGTGATTACGGCCAGACCACCTAGAACATGGGCACAAACTTACTAGTGAAAACTGGCATGCGCAGTCAGAGGTGAGTAGGCACAACGGGGAGCTTCTGGCTTTGCCTTCCCATCAAAAAGGTAAGCATCAGCGTCCGCACGGATTTGCTGTGACTGTTCCCCAAAGTACCGTGAACTGGCTCAACAGGCAACTCAGACACCAATCTGTTCAGAGTTTGCTGCCTGAAGAAGGATCCACATGAGCCCCAGCAAGCTAGAGGGTTTGTAAGAAGAGAGCACTGCAGGCCAGACAAGAAGGCTGCAGAGCAGGAGCCAGCTTGCCTAGCTGGGCAGGAACAGTTTATTCTCTCAGGGGAGCAGCCTTCTCTTTCCCTCACAGGAGACATTTTTCTCTCCAAGCCTCGGAGGCAACCACCCCACAGCTCCCTCCCCGGGGCTCCCAGCACACACTCACCTGAATCTCTTAAGGTGCAGCCGGAGGACCTGAGGTAGTGTGTAGATCATTAACTGCTTTCTAGCTTCGCTCAGAACAAGGGGTTTGGGGTTTGATTTTCGCCGCTTGCCTATAAGGTTTGGGAGGGCATAAGACACAGGCTGAGAAGAGTCTCTCTCTTTTCCCGCAATGGCAGAGACGACTTGCCACTCAGTATGCATCCCCACGTCTCAGGACTTGAACCTCAGTGTCGCTTGGGCAGATGTGACCCAGCCTCGCAGGCGTGCACAAAGTGGCTCTGGACTTCCGGCTACAGTGCAAGGGCTGACTGTGTGCCTCTTGGGACAGCTGCTTGGGACAGCTCACTTGCTATCTGCATGCCTTTGTCCTCCCCACAGTTTAGTACAATTCCTGCGGGACTCTGAGGTCGCCTCAAGGAGGAAGCCTTGTACCAGTTTAACAGAACAGAAAGGAGGAGCTTGGGTCCCTACATGACTCTTAAGTAACAGAAAAATAAAAGGTCATCTCTTCTTTTTTTTTTTTTGAGACAGGGTCTCGCTTTGTAGTTCAGGCTGGCCCTCAGCTCACTATGTAGCCCAGGCAAGCCTTGAACTCAGCAATCCTCCTGTCTCTGCCTCCCAAGTGCTGGGATGACAGGCATGAGCCACCACACCCGGCAAAGATCATCTCATTTTAAACCATTGGTACCTGAGTTGATGTTATAAGCAATCAGACCTAATGTGCATAAATCTCTTTTCAAATTTTTGCTCACAGTCACTTCCACAATTGGTATGGCTTCAGGGTGGTAGACTCCAGATGGCACGGATTTACTGAAGGAATATAATGGACAGTCACTTGCACCAGTGTGACAGAGTTGCCTCTCTCAGGGTTCTCTGCTTTTCTATACTGATAACTGGAATTGTGACACACTGTAACTTGAAAGGGTTTTTGTTTTCATGTGATAGGCCTAACTCCATTTCCTGCTCACGGCTGGCTGCTTGCTAAATAAGTTATTCAAAATTCTGAACCTCAGTTCCTCATTAGGATAAACAGAATAATCCATATTTTCGAGGCTTATGAAAAAGATAAAAAAGCTAAGATTAATAAAGAACAGACTATCTAAACAGATTTTTTTTTCAGCACGATTTGTGCAAGGCATATACAAATGTTTAGAGAACAAGCTTCACTGGTGATTCTACCTGGGTTTTGAGACACGGTCCTCGGGGCTGGGGGCCAGCAGCATCACCCAGGCCAACACACAACCAGTGCTCTGGCTTTTGTTTCTGAAGCTACTGAATTGTGGGGAAAATGCATTTCTAAATTTTTAACCAATCAACAATGGAAGTAAACTCCTCTTGATTTCCACCAGAAGCCTTCTGGAAAGTGTTTACTGAGATTAAAGAGGCCCAGAACATGAGTATGAAATGAGTGACCCACTGAAGGCCGGCCAGCTGTCCCTGAGCTGTGGCTGTCTGTTCTCAGCGGAGGGAGCAGCTTCCCTCTGATTCCAAAGCCCGCCTGCAGTGCTCGGGGGACGTGGCAAAGCACTCTGAGGACTGCGACAAAAGGCTGTGGAGGCGCAACACCCAGAGATAGGTGATGAATAACCACTGAGTCAGGGCGAGGCAGCTTCCACCAGGACGTGGAGTCAGGACACACGGGGCAGGAGCGGAGGGACGTTCAGAGAGGGGCCTGTCCCTGTCTCCATTCCTGTTCCCAAGGTCTTGAGAATTACTGCAGCTCTGCTTGGGAGGCTGACAGTGACTGCCACTCTCAGCAGAGGGAGCATGTGAGCTACAATAAAGACAAAACAGAATCTGGCTTTGTTTCCCTGAAATGAAATTCACAATGAAAAAGAAATTACTGATTCAATTGAGATCGATCAGTTCTGTCTCCATTTGATGAAAATGGCCACACAGGGCGGTAGAAGACTTGGCATTCTGAAGCCTCACGAGCAACTGTCAGTGCATCTCGTCCTCTCACCAGCTGTCCTTCCCTGCCGCCAAGGGCACCTACCTGGAGAAATCCTGATAAACTGGCACACCTGGCAGTCAGAAAAACAATTCTTTCTGGGAAAAATAAATGAAAGTATCGGTTGTCTCCTCCACCATATCAGAATGGTGGCATTAAAGCTGTTAATATTCTTTTGTTCCTTACAAGTAAAAAGACTTATGGATCACCATTTAAAAACTAAAAAACAAAACCAGATACTGCTCTGATAAAACAGTTTAAATTACCTCCCTCTCTATGGCAAAATGGAATAGAATAGGTGGGTTTATAGTTAGTTAAGCACAATACTTCAATTATGAAAATGGCAAAATGATAGCAAGATCGATTTTTTATTTTTATACTGATTCTTCAAAGAGTAGCACAGGTTTTCTACAATTTACTATTTTACAAGACCATGTACTCGAGTCATGTGTGGTAGCACATGCCTGTAAGTCTAGCATTTAGGAGGCTGAGGCAGGAGGATCTGCAAATATAAAAGCACTGTGGGCTATACAGTGAGTTCAAAGCCAGCCTGGACTACACAGTGAGACCCTGCCTCAAACAACAAAAAGCAACAAAAAGACCGTGTGGTGGGGATGCAGCTCAGTGATAAAGTGCTTGTCTAGCAAAGGGATGGCCCTGTGTCCAATCCTTGATATTTAAAACAAAAAAGACAATTATCCTGTGCAAAATATGTGCTAACACAGGTCTTTTTCAGGGTGCAGCTGTCGCTCAGTGGTAGGGAACCTCCTTAGCATGTGGGTCCTTGGGTTCAATCTGAGTACTGCAGCTCCCAGCAGGACGACAACATTTCCAAAACTTACAGTCTCAACTATTACTATATAGGGCCACAAGGTCATTGCACAAGCCATTAATTATGTGTTTTTAGTTTTCAAACCTTTATGAGCTTCCTATTTTTGCTCTGCATTTCCTTTTCACGTGATGGGGTGGCAGAAACGTTGCCTGTCAGTGTGGCAAGACATAAAATGCCCATATCACCATATGGAAAACCCCCAAAAGTGAAAGCAACAATAAAGACACTTTCCTACTACTTTTATGAAATGTCAACTTTTTAAGCATGTTAAGAAACAAATGCTGAAAATACTCAGGAAGTTGCTACTGGGCCCCTTTAGACCCGCCATCTTGGTCTTTTGAATCACTGTGCCAACCTTCAGCATCACTTCTGACAGATTTAAACGTACCGGTTCGGTACAAAAATAATGCTGTTCTGGCTGGGGATTTAGCACAGTGGTTCTGGTACCTGCCTCACAAGGCTACGGTTCTGAGTTCCATCTCTGGTACCCCCCCAAATGCTGTTCTGTAACAAAAGAGGTTATGCCACCTGAACAGAGATTACAAAAGAACTGCCACCCTCTAACAGCACATTCATGAATTTAAGCAGGACCTCTGTAGCAATAAGAAGCTAAATACTAACATCTTCAGAGCTCTTCTTTCTGAGTCCACTTCCAAATACATCAAGATAACAACTAATGCCAATTGTGAGTAATAAAAAGGAGCCACACCACCTAGGTCTCTGGTGTTTTTTTTTTTGTTTTTTGAGACAGGGTCTCGCTTTGTAGCTCAGGCTGGCCCTGAGCTCACTATGTAACCTAGGCAAGCCTGGAACTTGACAATCCTCCTGCCTCTGCCTCCTGAGTGTTGGGATGACAGGCGTGAGCCACCATGCCCAGTAGCCTTTGTTTTAAATACAAAAAATCCATATCGCTCATTCTCAAAAAAGCTAAGAAAGATGTTTAAGTGTTGGTTTTTACTTTTGACCAAGAGACAAAAGAAGCCCCTTTTGCTGTGCTCCCCATCACCCCCACCGAATCCCCACAGAGTACTCACTGTTACACTGGTCGCAAGCGTAGATTCTCCCTTCCAGGGCCTCGGTCTCGGTGAACTTGGCCAGCATCTCAGTAAGCAGACACTCTGTCTGATTCAAAGGGACAAATCCCTTCTCTATGCAGTGATAGCGTTCAGGGAATTCCAAGGACAGATCCCAGAAGGGCTCAATGGTGTTGGATTTGTAATTGCATGATATACACGTGACCTAGAAAGAAAAGATCACAGATTATATAATTGTCATGATTCTCAAATACATTTTTTCTTATTTTGTATAGGAGTATAACTTTACCAAAATCAAGTATAAATTTTCAACAATATTAAAATAATAAATAATGAAAATAACTAGAATGGGTGAAACTGTGTTTTTTTTGTTTTTTTTTTTTTTAATTGAGACAGGTCTCACTTTGTAGTTCAGGCTGGCCCTAAGCTCACTCTGTAGCCCAGGCAAGCCTGGAACTCAGCAATCCTCCTGCCTCTGCCTATTAAGTGCTGGCATGACAGGCATGAGCCCATATCTGGCATTGTGGTATGTGGTACTGATTGCTGGTGGGCAATCACGCCTGGTATTGTATGTGGTTACCGGATCGAACTCAGGACCTTTCGTTTGCGAGGCAGGTGCCAGAACCACTGAGCTAAATCTCTGACCCTGTATGTTCATTTCTAACCACTGTGTTACACAGCTAAATGGCAGGGTGGAGATTCGCTGCTGCGGGCTTGCTGTGCTCTTGCTGTACCTCTACCAGGACCACCCAACACACAGGCTGCAGGTTAGTGGGAGGCGTCTGAGCAGCCCATCTCCAGAGTCTGCAGCTGCTGTATGCATCTCTACCTTCCTTTTTCTCCTTTTGACTTTGTGTCTTCCCTGTAGCCAACTTTTGACTTGCAACTCTTTTGCCCTGTGCCTGATTCCACCCTGACCCTGACCTTCTGTCTACACAGTTTCAGAGTAATCCCTCAGATGTTTTCTTCCACTTTACCCTCCCAGGTTCTCTTCACAGGCTTTTTAAAAGCCTCTGGGACTCCCTTCCCTTCCCATTCAATAGTCTTTGAAACCCTGAAGACAGACACAAAACCTCAGTAGCTCAGGCCCAGGGGTTCAGTTCAAGCAATACTGAGCCCACTTTGGAAGCACAAACGCAAAATAACACAAACACCTCTGTAGTTCAGTGCAGAAGCTGAATCTCCTAAATTGCCCCCACCCCATCTAGGAAAATGCTTTCTGCAAATCCTCACAAGGCCTTATCTATGTGCTTTTGCTAAGGTCCCTGTTTGGCTAAAGACCCGGGAAATAAAAGACCTTGAGGACAAGGAAGGAGGCTGGCCTACGTGCCCCAAACTCTCGACCAGTTCTCCTTCCTACAGATAAAGAAGGAAGAATGCTCAGTGAACTTCTCTGGAAGCAGGGTTACAGGCAGACCCTCTTCAGTTCCCTACAAGCGATCAAAGGCTGGAAGAGCCGCCTTGGGTAGTTAAGGATACAAAGAATACTGGGCTACTCGGGTCTTCATTGACAGTGATCTGGGCAGAAAGCGCAGGCAAGCTCTGCTCTCCAATAAGCCAGCGCTGTGAACAACCCAACAGGTACGACGGCCACTTTCGATTCTGGCCAACCTACCTGGCTGAGCAGCTGCCCGTGGAAGATGGTGTTCACCACCTTTAAGACCTGCTTGGTGAGTTTCCTCTGGGAGAAGGGGATGAGGATCCGGCGCGTGGAGCCCTCGGCCTCGAGCTCCTGCTGCACCTTGTGCAGCAGCTCACACAGAAACTCCTGCGCGTCCTGCTGGTCGTAGCCGCGGAAGGCAGGGATGAGGCTCCACACGGAGTGCAGCATGGCGAAGGGGGACACCAGGGCCCAGCGCCCGGACCACATGACTCGGAAGAGCGTGTGCAGCTCGTGGCAGAGCGAGATGTGCTTGGAGCTGGGCTCCTTGTTCTGGATGAGCTCCAGGCTCCTGCCAAGAGAGGCCCCGCCGTTCCAGCAGAGGCCGTCCCGCCTCCAGCCCTCCGCCCTGTCGCTCCTGGCCTGGGGCTCCGGGGCCGAGAGGCGGGCCTTGCGCTGCGCCGCCTGGGCGAACAAGTGCTCGGTGGTGCAGGGGTCGAGGTTCAGGAAGCACTCACGGAACTTGCGGAGGTGGCTGAGCACCTGCAGGATGGAGTTCATGTAGCAGGTGTTGCCCAGGTTGCGGAGACCCGTGACACCCGGGGCCACTGCCGGCTGGCGGCGTGGCTTGAGCACGGCGGGCGCGGGGGGTGCGGGCGCGGCGGGGCTAGGCGCGTGCAGTAGCAGGCGCGCGCTCTTGCGCGGGGGCGCGCTCGCCAGCTCCTCCAGCAGCCGCCGCTTCTCCTCCCGCCGCCGCGCCCGGGCCGCCTCCCTGCTTCGTGCGCGTGCCTCCTCGCGCCGCCGCTGCTCCAGCTTCGCCCGGCCGCGCGAGCTGCGCTCGAACCACAGCCGCAGCGTCCTGGCCAGCAGGCGCTGGCGCCGGTGCCACAGCGCGGCCAGCATCTGCGGCTGCCCCCGGGGCGTGCGCGGTGGCGGGGTGGCGTCCTCGCCCGGGGCCGGGGCCGTGGAGCGCAGCGTGCGCCCGCGCCGCGCCGGCTGGTCCTGCTGCCGGCCGCGAACCGCCAGCAGCGAGCTCCGCAGCAGCTTCAGGTCCCCCTCGGGGTTGTCATTGAGCACGTAGTCCTGGCACAGGTAGCAAAACACGTAGAGATCCTGGACCTCCATGGCCAGCGGGTGTCCCGTTTCCACGAAGTGCTCGCGGGCGTGGTCCTCGATGTAGCGGCCGCAAGCCACGTGCGAGCACTTGAGGCAGGCCCACACCGACTCGGTGGTGGCGCACTCCAGACAGCGCCACTTCTGGGGGTTCAGGATGGAGTGGTCCTGGGCCAGCCGTAACCGCCCTACATGTTTGCATCTATCCATGTCTCCGCGCAGTAGCCTCTCCCTCAACCTGGCGCCGCGCGGACCGAAGGAAGGAGGGAGAAGGGGAAAAACAAAACAAAATGAAACAAACTGAGCAAAGTTTTCTGGAGGAAGACTCGCAATTGGAGTTTCAACTCAAGACTCATTCGTTTTCCACTCAAAATTGGTTCCTTTGAAAGTTGAAACTTTATCACATCTCAGTGGCCACAGGACAGATGAAGAGCCTCAAACAAAAAGGAAATCTCAGACATACGGGAGGAGGAAAAGGTGAGAAAGGTACACTCTAGGAAGCTGAGGCAGAAGGATGGAGATGTAGCCCACCCTGGCTTCGGAGTACCTAACCACCCTGTCCTCAAAAAAGGAAAAGAGTAGCACTTGGGAGGCAGAGACAGGAGGATTGCTGAGTTCCAGGCTTGCCTGGTTTACATAGTGAGCTCAGGGCCAGCCTGAACTACAAAGCGAGACCCTGTCTCAAAAAAAAAAAAAAAAAAGAAAGGAGTCTTCTACAAAGTATCATCTTAGTGACATATACACACACCCAACTTAACATTTTATATGTATCTTTTACACATAAAGGGAGACTCCTTCCTGCTGTGCTGAAAGGGTGTGTACTAAAAGAAGGACATCAGACCAGCCGGAGATTTAGCTCCGGTGCTACCCCTCCCACCTTGGAGAACGAAATCTGTCCCACGAGGACCAGAGGGGGTCGCTGCTGCAACCATAGCATTTATCCCAACCACTGAGACAAGAGAAAGTCAGCACAAACTTGCCCATATGAACATACTCTTCGTTAACAACCACGCACTTCTTTCTAACGCTGCTTCCTCGATATTGCTCACGAGAGAAGCCTAGCAGGGCGCTTCTCCAGGGAGAGAAGCTAGTAACTACCTTGCTGGAAAATACTTACTCTTTGCACCTGGATACCTCACTTCCTGATTTTAAATCCCCTAAAGACAGTTCCTCTTATCAACTGCCTTCACCTCCTTTTCTTTTCTACTTTGCATTTCTGTGAGGAACAATCCCACATAATAGAGTCAGCCCATGAAAGTCCTAAACCCAGGGTACTCTGAGCAGTCTCTTTAGTTTTCCAGATGCCCCTTCTGCCTAGTTGCTTTTTCAAAACCTACAGATAAATAAATATACTCTTAAGGCCAAGTTAGTGGTCCCTCCCTTTTTTAATTGCCTGCTCCAGTCATGATACAGGTAACCTGCAGCTTGTACAGGGGAAGCAAGCCAGAAGCTCATCAATCAAGCTAGCTCTTGCTTTCTGTTCGACTAGATTCTGCTGTAATATTTTCCTAATTATTATTTATTATTTTTCTGAGTATTGCTGAATGTCATTTAAGTCATTTCTCTGGATGAGTCTATTTTCTCATCCATTATATTTCTTTTTTACTCCTTTATAATGACAAGATCTATAAGCACTCAGTGTTTACAGGCCTTAAGTATTGTCAGAAGTACCCACTCAGGAGCCGGGGTATAGCCTACAGATGCCTGATTACCATGAGTAGGGGTCCTGGGTTTGTTCCCCAACCCTCCCATCCAGGATGAAAGGAGTCTGGGAGGCTAAAGCAGGAGAAAAGCAAATTCAATCCAAGCCTGGTCACCTTAGTGGCTTAGTGAAGCTATGTCTCAAAATGTTTTAAAAAAGAGCTGGGAATGTGGAGGCTTTGAGTTTAATCCCTAGTACAGAAGAATAAAAATATTAAAGAGTAGGAGCTGGGGATTTAGCTCAAGTGGTACCGCATCAACCTTGGACACACAAGGGCCTGAGTTCGATCCCCGGTACCACACACACACATACAATATGTATGTGTGTGTGTGTGTGTGTATAGTATGTATATATATAATGTATATATACATATATATTACAGTATATTTTTACATATTAATACCAATTGAGGATACCAATGGTGTATATGTGATTATCTTAATCATTGGGGACACAAAGGAATCAGTTAATGATAAAGGAAAAAATATTGAGATAAGCATTTCCCAAATTTTTCACTATTTCTCAAAATGTAGTCCCTGAACCACTGATCAGCATCGAAATTCCCTAGGCGACTTCCTGTTTCTTCCTCCAGATCTGATGAATCAAAATCTGGAGAAGATGAGGCTTTTGCACATTAAAACCCTAGAACCACTATACTAATCCAGTAAATTGTATAAGAACAGAACATTCATAGAAATGAAACTCTTCACTCAGATTGACGCAGTCCAACAGGACTTGCAGCAGTCACGGAATGTTCGATCTGTACTGTGCAATACTGCTATAACCAATGGGCTGGGGATTTAGCTCAATGGCTCCAGTGCCCCAGTTCTACCCCTGGTACCAAAACCAAAAATAAAACCAGTATGTTCTGTAAGGTAGTTAGAATGCTCATGTGAATTTTGAGCCAGGAGTGGTGATATATGCCTGTAATCCCAGCACTTGGGAGGCTAAGGCAGGAGGAATACCATGGGTTCAAGGCCAGCCCCAGCTATATAAGTTCAAGGCCAGTCTGAACTATAGAATGAGACTCTGCCAAAAGACGGAAGGAAGGAAGGCAGGCAGGCAGGCAGGCAGACTGCTGTAATCAACTACCTGTGGCTGCAAGGGTGGGGAATGAGGCTGCTGAGATCAGGGGACTACATGTCAAATTCATGACAACTAAAATAATCCCACGTGCCTGGTGGCTGAAGTCCTAGAACAGCACGGGCTTGAACATAATAGGATAAACTAGCTTCAGTTCACTCTGCTTTTGTTTTGAAAGATAAGAACTCAATGAATCACATCTGACCCTTGGCCATCCTCATTTTTCCCTTGATGTCTTTAGGAATTTAATTACCACCAAGATCTTGCCCTGTGAAGCAGCATAGCTCAGCCTCATACCCTCCAGAGAGGGAACCTCTGATAAGCAGGAGTGCAGCAGCACAATATCCACAGCACTGATGCTGACTCCTGTGCTAGGAAAAAATACAATGGAAAACCAAAAGCCAAAATAGAGAAACACCAAAAACCACTGCACTCCTCTACCGTGCAGAAGACCTGTCAAATGGAGAGGGCACTTGGGAAATTCTCTCTCCCCATTTCATTTTCTGATCTCTAAATCTGCTGATCACGCAGTCTCTTCTGCACAGCCCTTTTCCCATTACAAATCTGTCGTGGTGACTCACTCGCCTGCCATACAGCAGACTGAATCCATTCAGGAAAATACAGGGCTACCCTGCATCTCACCTCTCTGGTCTCAGCGAGGCAGACTAGCTTCTCTAGAGGAAACCGTATCTGATCAGGAAATGGACCCTCCCAGAAGTGACACAAAAGGAAAACCAACCTTATCCAACATATAATACAGAGAATACAAAGAACACAACCTCAGGCAGGCTTCGCCCGAGCATGTCTGCCTAATCCACTCGCCATACCACCCTGCTTTACTTCAGAACACAGCCTCATGCCCTCCACTAGAAAGAGGAGTTCTGTTTTAGGTTTTTCTGACGCGAACAGCTTTCCTTTCATATTCTCAAAGGTCACAATGATTCTAACATTCTCACATAAACCATACATCATCCAGAGTGACAGGCACCCGATATCCAAAGCACACAGACCTGCTATATAATTGGGAAGAACATGAAATGTCGGCCTGGATCTACATCATTAAAGGATCAGCCACAAAATAAAGGCCCTACACACCCTGGACCCATCTGCACACAGGGAAAGGCAACCTGCAAAAATATTGGCATTTGCTTTTTTAATTACCATAGTTTTATTGCAAAAATCGGAATCAACTGGAGCGTAAGATCATAATCAATACTCTAAATAATTCTATAGATAAATATCACTAAGTAGAAAATGAAAAGATATTGAAATCTTTTTAACTTTTACCTTTTGTTCTGATGAGAAACTTCTAGATTTATCACATTTTTAAAGTCTCCATATGAGAGATGACGGAACATTATAATCATCCTTCAAAAAAACCCTACACCTTGAAAATAAAATACATCTTTTAATTGGACTATTCCAATTTTTCTCAAACACAAATTTCTTAGTAAATTTTAAGTGTACAACCATAACACCAGAAATAAAATTTCTGAGGGGGAAGGAAACCAACAAAAACGAAGCAGGAAGAAACGGGAATCTATGTGAAGGGAGCCCCCACCTTCATACTGATTTTTTCTCTACTCTTAACCAAGAGCCATGGAATAATCCTGCTTGGTCTTGGTGAGATGGAGTGGCATAAATTCCAGTTTCAGACAGAGAAGACACTATGGTAACATGCTGACAGCCTTCATTTACATAAAAGAATACTAATTACGCGGTATCATCAACATCTGCGATTGTGCTTACTGCCATATGCGACAGCGTTGGGTATTTTAACCCTTCCACTCACTAACTGTACCCAGACTTGTACCCATCATAAAACCCACAGGGAATGCTTGTGATACAGCGAGGACAAGTTAATAAATAATGTGTTTAAAAATTTAATCTTATTTTTTGCTAAAAGATTTGAAAACTATAATTTATTATCAATATATACTTAAGAAAAAAGGTTTAAAAAGCAAAGTGGAAATCACATTAAGACCAGTAATAATAACCCAACAGAGAGGACAGCCACATTCTCAAGCATTACACTGGACTTGAAAGGGGTATGGGTGCAATGACACCACTGGATTTTTATATTTATGGCTAAAATGAGAATCACAAAGTAGGGGCAGACCCCGGAAGGGTGGGCCTTGGGAGTCAGATCTCTGCGGAGGGCTGTGAGCCTTGCCTTCCCCAGAACATTCCTGTGGATGTAGCCAGGCAAGCAATGGGGTCGCCTCTAAGTCAGAGCACGACTCAGAGACCCTGCGGAGGCTGAACTGTCCAAGGAGTCAGGAGCTCCAAGGAAATGATCACTGGGGTAGGGCTCGTGTGCTGGGTATGCCAGAGTCCTCACAAGATGTGCTATTGCTGGCTGCAGTCCATAGTCAAGAACTGATGTTCAAGGATGGGTTGGTATACCCTGGGTTACAGCAGACTTAAGCTTCTCCTGGGTTGGTAATGTCTTCCTTATGTTAGATCTGCTTTCTTCAGTGGAAAAGGAAGAGAGTTCCTCTAGGGAACAGGCCCATGGGAAGGGGCCATCCGGGCCACTGTGCAGGGAGGCAAATGACAGAGATGGATGCTTTGGTACCTGTCATCAGACACCAGTGACGGCACAAATACTTTGCTCCGCCCCCAATCACCATCTTCTCCATACTAAAAACAGAATTGGGTCTTTACCCTCCTTCACCTTCATATCTGCAAATCTGTTTGCCCCTTCTTCTCTTGCCACATGGCAAATCCACCCACTGAGAAAACCAGAATTTGCCTTCTGAGAATCTAATCACAGGATTCATTACTTGTCCCTGCTGTATGCCTGTAAAACACCATGTTCTCTATAGCTCTAGTCAGTGAAACAGAAAAATGTCTACACATGTCCATGTCTATGTTAGAGTACACACACACACACACACACACACATATATATATATATATATATATATATATATATATATATATGTCAATCCTTCTTGAATTGTACACTTTAAATATATGTGGCTTGTTGGATATAAATTACTTCCCAATAAAGCTGTTAAAAATTATACACACATATACACACAATTTGCCTCTAATGAAATAACAGAGCTAGGGAGCAGTTCCTTAAACTATTCAGTGAAGGGCCAGTGATTTAGCTCACTAGTTCCAGAGCCTGCCTAGCAAGCGCAAGGTCCCCAGTTAGATCCAGTAACCACACACAATACTGGGTGTGGTGACTCACCCCCACCAGTATCCGTACCACATAACACAGTGCTAGGTGTGGTGGCTCACGCCTGTAATCCCAGCACTTGGGAGGCAGAAACAGGAGGATTGCTGAGTTCGAAGCTTGCCTGGGCTACATAATGAGCTCAGGGCCAGCCTGAACTACAAAGCGAGACCCTGTCAAAGTCAAATATTTCTGCTCATAGTCAGATTATTGTTACGTCCAGTCCACACAGTGCTTTGTTTGACAAAACAAAATTTGGCCACAACAG
>PVIC010006212.1:0-55006 GCA_004025085.1 Thryonomys swinderianus | reverse complement strand
GGAGGGGAAGGGAGGGGAGGGGAGGGGATGGGAGGGGAGAGGGGAGGGGAGGGGAGAGGAAAGAGCAGGAGAGGAGAGGAGAGGATTGGCCTCACGGCTTGTGTGGTGATCTGCCAGGTTATCCAGATCCCAAGGGCGACATTTTGTTGAGCAGCCAGAGCCCAGCCCCAGGAATCCAGCAGCCTCCTCGCCACACAGCCAGCTCAGGTCCAGATATCCCTGCTCTGCCCACCTCCCTCTTTTCCTGGGCAAGGGATGGAGCAAAGGGAGCATACACCATAGTTATTCAACATGTGCTCGCCAAGTACTGTCTCTGGGTGAGATTGTGCCCCAGGCAATACCCAGGAGGCCAAGCTGCTCAGCAGAGCCAACATTTGTATAAGGAGATGGACCCTCCACAATAAATAAGTTCCTACAGAAGGTGCAGGCCAGTGGAGCTGCCCCCAAGTGGCCCCTAGGACCCGGTGTGCTGCCTGGGGGACAGCAAGGCTGCAGCTGGCAGAGCCGACAGGACCCAGCATAGCAACGAGCAAGGTCCTACAACTTTTTAGCTCAACTGCCTCCGGCCTCTGGGACTTCTTAGTCCTGCAAACACGGAAGAGCATGTGCTGATGGGTGTGGGGAGCACCCACAGCTCTGGAGGCAGGGGTGGGGCTTCCCAGAAGGCCTGGGGAGCAGGAGGTGGGTGCCAGTCCTAGCCCTGCCTGCACCTAGACCTCAGCCCTGTGCGCACATGTCCTGCCCCAGAGGGCGTGGACAGAAGTACCCAGTTCTGTCTCGGGTTAAGGTGTTTACAGCCATGGCAGAGTGTGGGGCCAAAGTGCCAGTCACCTCTTGCCCCCGTCACTGCTCCCCCAGCAAGTACATACCGTGTACTTACTGTTTGCCCAGGAGAACGTGGGCAAATGGAAGATCTGAGTTGAAACTTAGGGGCCCTTTGGGGCTTTTTATCCCGGTGGGTGAGGAACTTGCACGTGGTCCTGAGATCCCCGAGGAGCCAAAGTCTTTGGATCGTGAGCGGCAGAGTCTCTGCATGGAGCCCGGGCGCGGGAGAACAGACAGGACTGTCTGGTTTCATGTGAGCGACCGAGCCACGGGCCAGGAGCGGCAGGCTGTTCACTCTGAAGGCTTCCTGGAAAAGGAGGCGGACTGGGCAAAGCTCAGACACCAGGTGCACAGCAGAATGTGAGCAAAGGCTGAGGTGGGAGGGTCTTCTCTGGCTGCTCTTGCCGCCCACTCTGAAGCCCCTTCCTGTAGCCAGGCGTTCAACAGAGGGACCGGGGAGAAAAGTGACTACTGCTTTCGCTCCAACCAACACGCGTATCTCGCCTACCTCTGGCCTCAGAAACCGTTCTTATTCTCCCAGAACCTCTAAGCGACTCTGAGCTTTGGTTTCCTGACCTATAAAATGCATCCGGTGATGCCTCCTGGGAAGCCATGGGTCTCATGAGAAGACAGCCGGGTGCCGGAACCTCTGCCTCCCTGAGAGGGCGATGAAGATCCCTGTACTCATCTGTCTCAGGGTGCCAGAGCAGAACGGGGATGGCTGCGAGGCCTTGCATTTTACAAGGAGAGCCCGGAAACGGAAGCAGCCTGCAACCGGGGCGGCACATCAGGGTTAGGACACCCCAACCTCCAGCCCCCCACCCCAAGACTTGGCCTTGGCCACTCAACTCCCAAGCTCACAGGGAGCATCTTGCCAGCGGGCTGTGCAGGGCGAGTGGTCCCTGAGGGAAGAGGAGCGGGGTGACAGCAGTGCCACTTGACTTGCCAAATGCCAGCATCCTGATGCTAATGCTCAGATTCCGCTTTAATTTTCAAAATTTGATTTGCTCATTACCATCGGCACTAAACAATATTTCCTGCTTAAGGACAGACGGCTGCTTGGGCACTGTGGACGAGTGTTCAGATGGCTAATGCCTTTTATTACTGCAGTAGACTTTTACTGTTCTCTTCCCCCCAGTTGCTGAGGGAGGGTTCGGGGTGGGGACTGAGTTGGGGAGAACCCTGGGCCAGTGGCCCTGTGGCAATAAATGGCTTTGAGGTCTGTGACCGGTGAGTGGGTGAAGGGGTTGCTGGGAGATGTGGCGGCTCAGAGACAGCCGTGTGGGACTGGAGCGAAACTCTCCGGTGTTTACGATTCTGTCAGTTTTCGTGAGCCCGGGTCTGGGCAGACGGGACCAGGACGTGCTCGGCAATGTGGCCAAGCCAAGATCTGCCCTCGGCCCCTGAGCAGAGGCCAGACTCCTGCAGATGACAAAGGGCCTGTGGGGTTTCCTAGGTTGACTGTTGATTACCAGGTACCCTGAAGGTCTCAGGAGCAGCTTGGTACTTAAAAGACATAGGTGGGAGGCTGGGGGGAAGGGCATCCCCCTTCCTTTAATCTCCCCTGTATCAGGGAGTCCCTTCCCCGGGAGGAGGGCGGGGGGATTGGACGGGAGAAGCTAGGCAGATCCAGACAGGAAGCAGGCTGTTTGTCGATCCTGGTTCTGTCACTTTTCGGCTGTGCGGTCTTAGATGAGGCCTGTCCCCTCACTGGACAGGGCCGTGGGAGAGGAGGTAAGTTCATGCACCTGAGTGCAGCGGCTGCACAGAGTACACGCTCAGTAAATGCCAGCCTCACTGTTATGGCCCTTACTACTGCTCTTCCACAGGGAGGCCAGCCAGTGGGGCGGCCTGCCCACTCGCCAGAGGCGTAGAGGGGACCTCTGGGGACACAGAAGTGAACAAAGCAGGGGCCCCAGCTCAGCCTGAGAAGCCAGCTTCTTTTTGTAACCACTCTGCTCACCTGGCAGCATTTCAGAGACTACTGAGACGCCTCCTCCAGGCCTCTATCTGGACTGAGCCAGAACAAGAGACATTTCCCCGATCACCCCTCCCCCCAATCCAGAGGCAACCCGCTGGCAGCCCTGTTAGAGCCCCCGCTGCCTCAGGCCTGCCTTCCTGGCAGGAGGCAGCAGGCTGGGTAGGGACCCACATTTCCTTCCCAGGAGCCTCGGAAGCCAGCAGTTCCCTGCCTTAGTTGGTCCAGCCGGTTTCCAGGATTTTAGTATTTCTTCTGCTGTACAGTAGGGGTACAGGCCGGGGGTTGGATCCCCCCTGCAGCAGTGTGACCAGGTCGGCCGTCCTGCTACGAACCAGCCTCTGCAGCAGGGACACAGGGGCCCTGCCCAGGCCTCAGGAGGCCTCTCAGTACAAAGCGAGCTCTCTGGACTTTGCCTGCTATGCTCTGCCCAAACCTGAGCTGGAGCCCAAGCCAGCAGCTGGGCTGGAGCTGCCTCCTGAGGATGAAAGCCTTCCTGCCTGGGAAGAGGCTGAAAGAGACATCAAACCAGATCAAAGGCTGCTGGGACAGGGACGCGGGGTGGGGGCGCTGTGGAATGCAAATGAAGACCCTACTCGCCCCTGGCCCCCCTGGGGGAGGCCGTGCCAGGCCTTGATCTGCTGTGTTCCCTCTGGGACTGGTGCTGTTTGATGTTGGGATGGGAGGAGGAGGCAGGAGCTGGGAGCCGAGTGCAGTCCCCCTCACTTCATGCCTCTCGCCCGCTCTGCCTCCCCAGGTGCAGGGTCTGCGTCCTTCCTCCGCCTTGGCTGGAGTCACGCAGTCCGCGCTACTGTTTCCACACGGTCCCCTTTACAGACACCAGCTGGACCCCTGCCATTTGCTCTCCCCAGGGTGGCCAGAGGGTCAGTCAGAGTCTGCGAGAGGGCCTGTCTCTCTGCGAAAGCCTACAGCGGCTCGCATCTCCCTCTGAGAAAGCCCATCCCCACCTCACCCCGAAAGGGCTACACAGGCACTCCCTCCACTGCCCCAGCCTTCGCCTTCAGAATGCGACGCCCACGTCTGTTCCTTTCATTGACAAATGCCCAGTGCCAACAGGGTCTCGCATATAGCAGACGCTCAGGAAGTATTTGGTGATGTGAATAAACGTATTGGAGATCAGGCTCTGGGACTCCCGAGGAGGTGATAAATGAGTGTGCCCTGGAGAGGATGGGCACCAGTCGCAGGGCAAGCACAGAGGCGGGGTGATGAGCACTGTGGGCCCTGCAGGGGTTGGGGGTGAAGAGGGGCCTACGAGGCTTGGTCTGGATCCTGAAGGACTCACAAACAGGGTTTGCTAGTTAGGAGAAGCAGGGGCAAGCCTCCTGGCCAGAGGGCAAAAGCCGAAAGTGTGCATGGAAAGACAGCGGCACCGGCAGACATGTGTTAACACACACGCACCTTCCCGCTTCTTCCGGCAGCTGGGACCTAAGCACCATCCTCCACCACCAGCACCCTCGCCTCTCGCCCTGGGCCGCTGGGCCCCGCCTCAGAGCCCGGGCCACGTCTTGCCTGCGCATCCTCCCTGTCCACCACACCTGGGCTCGGTCTAGCTCGCTAACCCCAGCACCCTGGGCCTCCCGTGGGTCACTGGTCTCAGCCCATCTCAATGTCACCCAAGCCCTGTACGACAGCAGCCTGCAGGACCCGCTTCCAACATCACGGAACCTCCCCTGGCCCAGGCCAGCCCCTCTGAGCCCTCAGGACCAGCTTCCTCCCTGGGGTCCCGCAGTGGCTGCTCAAAGCTGTTTCTATGACTCACTTGCTCCAGGAGGTGTTAAAATAGCAGCAATCATAAGAATCAGAGTAGTTCTCATTTATCCACCAGTTACTGGAATCCAGACTCTGAGGCGAGCCCTTTCATAAAATAGTGAGTATTTTAGTATTTCTTCCACATGTGTGAAGACACGGAGACACAGAGAAGTTAAGTCTCTTTCCCAAGAATTCACACTTCATCTTTGGCAAAGCCAAAGCTCACACTCAGGTAGTCCGAACCAAGGGGAGAGCTTCCAAGTCCCGCACCTTCCTGAAGGAAAATGGTACCACCTGAAGTTCTCGCTTCCTGCCCTCTCCACTCCATCTCTGCTCAGAAAACTGGCAAAAAGTCCAATAACCATACTGCTTTTTTTTTTAGACAGGGTCTCGCTTTGTAGTTTAGGCTGGCTCTGAGCTCACTACGGAGCCCAGGCAAGCCTCGAACTCAGCAATCCTCCTGTCTTTGCCTCCCGAGTGCTGGGATGACAGGCGTGAGCCACCACGCCCGGCACTGTGGTGTGTGGTATTGATGGCTGGCAGGCGTGAGTCACCACGTCCAGCATTGTATGTGGTTACTAAGGATCAAACTCAGGACCTTGCGCTTGCGAGGCAGGTGCCGGAACCACTGAGCTAAATCTCCAGCCCCAACTATATTGCTTTTTGAGAGCCAGGGCTTTGGCACAGAGCCTTGGAGGGGGATGAATGAGGCCCCCATAGCCTGCCGCCCAGCTCCCAGGAAGCAGGCTCATGGTCACCCTAATGGCCCAGAAGCCCCTGGTTAGCCTTACAATTTGTCCAGTCTTGCCCATCCCTCTGCCCAAAGCCAGATCCTGTCGTGTGCTCTGGGCACCCGAGAGGGCAATCTCTCTTCTCTGGAATTCAAAGGCTTTCTCTGCCCTCTCCTCTGGGCCAGAAGCCTGACTTGCCGCAACAGTCTCCTGAATTCAGTCCCTCCGTTACGCCCTAAGGCTCTTCCTAGGCCATGGACCCTGCTCAGAGGAGATAGGTGGCTGCCCGTCCTCAGCATGTTTGGGGCACAGAACTAGAATATGGGGTCTGGTCACCACCATGAGCGGTGAGCAGGAATGGGGCCTGGATTTTCGCTCCCCTGTTCTGAGCAGCGGTGCACTGGCATGGAGCCCTGGGCTGGCAGGAGCCCAGCTCTGGGCTTGGCGCAGGTGAGAGGCCTCAGGGCCACACCTGCCCTGCTTCCTCTGTCTTCGGCCTTCAGACCCTCTACGGTGAGCTGGTCTCGGGCCTCCTGGCGGCAGCCTGGGAACCGCAGTGGCTGCGTAGGAGTCACCTTTGGCCGGGGCGGCGGTGCGCAGCGTCTCTCCAGGTAACTGATTATACATTTGATCTGCTACATTATCCTCACCAGGCGCACGCACACGACAGACGGCCCGGAGCTCTGTGGGGACTTCTCAGCAGCCGAACCCTGTTGCCTAATGGGGTTTCCGCTGGTGTCTGGCGTACGATCTGGCATTTCACCCATCACGGGATAATTTATAGCATAATGGGCCCTTTTTTTCCTTTATATCATGTGGGAGCATAAATTATGGCCAGTTTGTCCTCCGCTCTCAAGGAGACAGACAAAGCAGGGCTTCTTCCCAGCTAGGGGAGGAGCCGCCACAGGGACCGGGTGGGGCAGGGCGGTCGGCAGGGAGGAGGGAGCCAAGGAGGAGAGAGCAGCGCTGGCGTCGGAAGCCTCGCGGAGCCGGGCAAAGAACTGACTCCAGGCGGCCACGAGTGCTGGGGAAGAGTGAGAGACCCACTTGGAACCGTCTGTCTCTGAGACCGCGGAGCGGGGCTGGCTGGCTGCGGCCCACTGCGGTGACGAGGCTGTAAAGCACCGCGCCGGCTGCAGGCTGACCTCGGTGAGTCAGGGCCTCCCAGCTGCGGCTCAGCTCCCTGTCTCCCAGATGGGGTGGGCACACGTGGTCTCCACGTGTGCCTGTCGGGGATACAGTACAGCACACTGGGGAGCGGAGGTCACCTGCCCACTGTCCTGCTGCCCATTTTTTTTTTTTTTTTGGAGACAGGGTCTTGCTTTATAGTTCAGTCTGGTCCTGAGCTCACTATGTAGCCCAGGCAAGCCTGGAACTTGGCAATCCTCCTGCCTCTGCCTCCCGAGTGCTGGGACGACAGGCGTGAGCCACCACACCCGGCACTGTGGTATGTGGTATTGATGTCTGGTGAGCGTGAGTCTCCACTCCCAGCACTGTATGTTGTTACCAGGGATCGAACTCAGGACCTTGCGCTTGCGAGGCAGGCGCCGGAACCACTGAGCTAACCCTCCAGCCCCCTGCTGCCCATTTTTAACATCAAGGGCCAGACTTCACATCCCGTGGGCACCAGCCATCGGAAAGGCACACACGCCTCAGGGTCTACAGTACGTGTCCAAGCCAGGACGAGTCCAAGGAGTCAGTGGCTGGAAGCTGTGCTCTGAAGCCCACCCTACTGCCGTCCACCCTGTGTGTATGAGTGTGGGGGCTTTCCGAACACTCGGCAGAAGCCCGACTGGCCTCCATGTGGGCCCGAGGATGCAGGCCAGAGGAAGGTTGTCTTCAGCGCCTCTCTAGATCTGCCCAGCCCTGAGACCTGCTGCCTCCACGTTAGGACAGTTTTCGGCCCTGGCTGCTCTGAAGGTCAGCAGGGCTTTCAAAATACAGATGCCCCGGTCTGGCCTCTGAGATGTGGGTTTGATTGATTTGTCTGGAATTCAGGCTTTGGTATTTTGGGTTCTGGGTTTTGAGAGCTACTTGGGTGATGGCAATAGACAGCCGGGACTGGACAGGGCTGTGATCAGTCTTCTCCAGGCAGCCATCTCTCCTTGGGCATCACGTCTCTGGCCCTCCACCTGCCGGCAAGTGTGCAGGCTTACAGTCAGCAAGACTCTGGGTCCCAACGATGCCAGGAGGGATTGCGGCACCCATCTTCCATGTCCTGACACCTGAGCCTGGGATTCCTTCCACCACTTGCAGGAGTGAAAGACTGTGTTCTAACTCGGGGAAGTATTGTGGCAGAGAATTTGAGGTCAGCCACTCCCTGATGTCTTGTAAGCCCCTTCTCTTCTGTCCGCCCAGCGGGCCAGCCTGCTTCGAGAAGCAAGTCTCCTCTCTCGTCACCCCTCTGCGTTTCCTCCTTTCCTGATCTGATCCAGCCACCCAATCCTGCCAGAAGACAACCACCCCAGGACTCAGAGGCCCCGGGCTTAAGTACACAGTGTATTAACTCATGACGGATAGCGGACTCCAGATAGACCCTGAGATGGATGGACTGTAGACATGATTAATAAAGGCTAGATATCCAGATTAAATGTTAGATGATAGATACACAGATGAGAGAAAAATGATTGCAGAAAGCAGATAGATTTATGATGGATGGCACATAAATAGCGACAGGTAAATGTGGATGGATGGCTAGCCAAAATGTTTCCGAGGACTTCAGATAATTCGAAAGGTCAGAAAACTAGCCATGGCCACTCACGCCTGTTGGGACCCTCAGAAGACGGAGACGCCATCTGCTCCACACCTACTGTGTTCACACTTGTCTTTCAACTCTGGCCCCGAACTTTCCCATTTTCTGGTGGGCTTGTCATCACCACAGGTTGCAACTGAGCTGGTTTACTGTGGACCCTTGAAGATGGTCTCAGGTCTCCTGAGCTGCTGTCAGGCCAGGATGAGCTCCCGAGCCCCAGCCGCCCCCGTCGAGGACGTCCCTGCTTGTGCGGAGAAGAGCTCCTCGTGAAGCGCTTGCTCCCCGAAGGCCAGGCCATGGCCTGCAGTCCCAGAAAGCGGGCTGCTTTCCGAGTGCGGCTGCCTGACTCAGCCCCTGCAGGTGGACAGCAGGTGCCGGCCCATATGGTGTGTGCAAAGATCCATCCATTCATCTTCTCAGTCAAGGACCATGTCTTCAGGGAGGACGAGGGTAGCTCATTTGTCTGGAGCCCTCACCACAGACCAAGCAGTACTCAAAATGCTTTATAAGCGGGTACCATTTTAGAGATGAGGAAACTGAGCCACAGAGCAGTTTGGCAACTTACTAGAATTCCCCAGCTGATGAAGAGCAAAGCCAGGCTTGTAACCCCGGGGCCCGCCACCTGAGTCGACGTCTGCCAGGGAGAAGGCAGTCCCCCTTCCCTGCTCACTAATGGGGTGGCGAAGAGGCTTTGCCGAGTCCAGGAGAGCAGAGGGCTCTAGGGCCAGTGTGACTTACGTGACAGCTAATGACCAGTGAGCGTGTGGGGGAGGCCAGCTTCCTCCAGGGAGCAAACTGTCTCGAAGGGTGGCAGCGTCCTATCCGCTAGTGGGTGGCTGGATCGCTAGTGGCAGAAGACCCCGCTCTTGTCATTCAGGGCCTTCCTGAAACCCCTCAGTTGCAAATATTTGATTGGCACGAAGTTCATTTTACAAAGTAACAAAAAGGATCTTCTGCGTCTCAGAAACCAGCACGACAGCTATGGGCTACCCTGGGTCCCTCCTACCACTCACCTGCCGGTCATGCGGTCAGTCAACAAATTATGCGCAAGGTGCTGTGTTAGGAGATTTAAAAAAAAAAAAAAAGGATTTGGCCCTTTGTATAAGTGCTTCTAAATTCTGGCCAAATGACCCAGCCAAGGAAGGCAGAGCACGACGGGGTTGCCAGGGTGAGAGGAGGTGGGGCCGGCAAAGGGGGTCTACACCACTGAGCGTGCAGAGTTCGCTGGGGTGCAGCGTCGTCCCAGCCGAGGCCAGCGTCCTGCCTCCTGTCTCTGAGGGTCAAGCTCTTGCCTGCAAAGGTCTGCAGCGCTAGATTTGAGGGGCTGGGGGGTGGCAGCTCCGAGCGGCCCCTGTGCCTGAAGCAGGTGCGGAGCCCGGGTGCCGCCTGCTGCCCTCAGCTGGCCTCCTGCTCTGCTGCAGCCGGGCTTTCCTCAGGGACGCTGTGGCTGGCCCTTTGCTTATTCCGACAGTCTGTGTGGGACCAGCTGGGGGTTCCCAGCATTCCACCTGCTTCCTACTGGGCTTCACTGGAGCGCGACCACATGCCCATTTGACAGATCAGCTGACTGAGGCTCAGAGAGGCTAAGGAACGGGCAGGACCTCATATTTGCATAAGTACAGTAGGTGAGACTGGAGCCCGGTGTCTCCGTCAGCTGTAACATGTCTTCTCTGTACCAAGCCCTGAAGACCTCACACATGCCTGGAGTCTCTTCTCTGGGGTGCTGCGCCTCTGCACCCATCGTTGTCCTCCACAGAGAAGCCTTCAAAGTGTGATACCTCCTGTCACCTTCACAGGACTGATTTTGTCAGAAAATGTCCTTTCTGAACAAGAAGACACAGCGGCTCCCGGACCTATTGGGCCTGAGCAGGAGAGAGAGAGCAGAGAGGGGGCGGCCTGAATGGGAGGCAGGGGAGGATGAGGAGCCAGTGCAGGCCGGAGCCAGGGAGACAGAGCCAGCGCCCGGGAAGGGGTGCAGGCTGGGGCGGCCGGAGAGGGCAGGCTGGCGGGGCGGGGGGGCTGCAGCACCACAGGATGCCCAGCGGCAGGGCCGCACACGTGGGCAGGAGGCAAGGGGCTGCCCAGGCCCGGAAAGGCTGAGAGGGAGAAAGAGGGGGCTCAAGAGGCTAACGGAGAAAGGACCTGGGGGGAGAAGCCGAGGTCGTGCCTTGGGGGCCAGACAGTGACCCTTCCTGTCCCGGTCCTGCCCGGCACCCCGGCAAACAGCGCCCTGGCCTCAGGCAGTGGTGTCAACCGACTCGGTCTCAGGAACCTCCAGCTTCGTCAGCTGACTGCGCCAGAAACGCTTCATAAGCAGGCATATGTGACTATTTTTTGAATGCATCTAGAAGCTGTTGTGATTTTTAAAAGTACAAATCTATGTGAGAGCTCTACCGAATTCAAGGCAGCTTTTTGTCATTGTGCATTCTCTCACACAATGGCTGCTCGTAGTACAGCATCTGTCAAGGGGGGTGTTGATGCATTTTTGATGTTAAATATGGCTCCTTAACCTTGAGAAGGCCGGCAGGGTTGATTCAAGGAAGGCAGCGGGAGCTGGGGAGGACCAAGGGCTGCAGCCCGGTGAAGCCCAGGCCGAGCCCACCTTAGGCACGCGGCTCACACAGCCAGAGGCCGGGCTCTGGGGCGGAGGCCACCCACAGGGGGCGCAGTTAGTAAACCGGCCCCTCGCCCCGCCCCCACTCACGGTGACCTCGGCCGTCTCTGCCATTCTCTGAACTCGAACCCTAAGCTAACGTTTGATGTGGCCACAGGGATGATAACTCAGACAGCAGGAGTGACTGCACCCCACGGCAGTCCGGGTAACACCCGCGAGGCGCATCTCTGCTGGGGCTGGGTGTGAGCTTCGCGCCTTCACAGCAGACCAGACCCGGACCTGTGCCTGGCACAGCGCTAGAGCTCCGTAAGCCTGCCGAACGGAGAGGGCCGGTGGCACGGACTGAAGAGTCGTGCGGTCTGAGCGAGCTCTGGGGTGGGCAGGGAGCCAGGACCCACTGCAGCACTCTCTGCCCACACCTTGGTGTGATCAGGGTCCGCCTTCAGTGAAAAAGAAGCAGCAGTTTGGCTTCAGCCGCCGGGACTTGGATTTGCTTTCCCGCTGACTGACCGGCTCTGGGATTGGGCAGGGGCTCAGACCGGTCTGCCAGCCTAGGCTGGAAACCAGTGTCAGCTCAGCCACTGCTGGCCTGACGACCTGCTGGGCGAGGCATGGGTATCCAGGATCTCTTTGGCTAACCGGAAGCGCGGCACAAGGTGGTCACCTCTTCTTGCAAAGCTCCGCTGTCCCTCCGCACTGGGGACTTCCTGGTTGCCAGAGCCCACAGGGCTTCCCGAGGACACCGGTCAGGTCCAGCGTTCTTCTTGGCCTCCTGAAACAGACCAGTCCTTTGTCCTGGCGCAGCAAGTCTGCGTGTTCCCCGCTGTGGTCTGAGTTGCTCGTGTCCTCTCCAGATCCATACATCAAAGCCCCACCCCCAGGGTGATGGCATTAGAGACCCCTGGCAGGCCACAGGGTCCTGGGCTCTGCGACTAGGACTGGAGCCTTCATCCCAGAGGCCTGAGGGAGCTTGTCTCTTCTTTTTCCATCAGACCAGGTTCCAGACACCAAATCTGCTGGGACGCTAATCGTGGGTTTCCAGGACGCCAATGAGAGAACTAAACTTCTGTTGTCTATAAACGGCACGGTTTTATTCTCTCTCTGTGTTTTTTTTTTTTTTTTTTTTTTTGTGGTACCAGGGATTGAACTCAGGTCCTTGTGCTTCCCAGGTCAGTGTGGTACCACTTGAGCTAAATCCCCAGCCCCAAACTACACAGTTTTATATTGTTATAGCTTGAAGAGAGTAAGACACTTCTATGAAAACTTGCTGGTTCTATGACAGATACTAACTGAGTGGAAATTTCCACCCAGGACAGGTGCATTTTAACAAAGCTTTCATTGAAAAGGGCGGAGTTTCAGTGACATACCAACCCAGGGTGATGGCACTGATGAGGGGAAGATGCGAAATGACTTGAAGGAGACCCTCCTGAGACCCCTAAGCCACCCCAAGGAAGTGTCCCGCCATCCTGGCTTAGGCTGGGCTGTGAGCCCTGGCTTCTCGAGAGAACATCTCCCTGACCAGCTTCCCTCTGTGCTGCTAGAAGTCACCCACATGGGCCGAGTACTTAGCACGGCCCTTGGAATGGGAGAAAGTGGCTGAGGTTATTAGTGGTGCCTAATAATATTTGCATAGATTAACAGACTTTAATGCAATCACAAATGCCACAATCCCAAGAAAATAGGAAGAAATCCATTACAAAGTCATAAAGTACCTAAGTCAATACAGTAATGACTTGATCCTGTGTTAGCAATAATTTCATCTGCTGCAAGGCAATTTTACAATGCACACTGTTTCTGGACACTTTTATAAATTTCACCTTTGTTTGAGATAATTAATTAAGAAAATAAAAAAATGCTGCTGGTATTTTATATAGTAAATTAGTCATTAGTCTAAACTGGCATACTGTAATAAAACTTATGAAGATGGATGTGCTGGGATTTCTAACTTCTCTTCAAGGGGTGGGCAGCTCTCTCTCTGGCAAAGTTCAGGAGCTGCATGGTGGCAGTGGCTCAGGTGGACAATAGAGACCAGCACAGCCCCACAAAGTGTGGTTGGGGTGCAGGACAGGGTGCACATCCAGCCACAAGTTGGCTGGGCCTGTGGAACCTCTGGGGGTCCGCCACAATCTGCCCCAGGCTGCTTCAGGTTGTTAGACTCTGTCAGTCCACAACAGCACTGCACCTAGGTGGATTGAAGAGACAGAACTCTATTTCCTATGGTTCCGGAGGCTGGAAGTCAGAAATCCACGAGACTGCAGGGCTGTGCTCTCTCGGACTCTAGACAAGGCTCTTTCCTGGCCTTTCCCTCACTTCTGGTGTTTGTCAGCAGTTCTTGGCTTTCATTAGCTTGTAACTGCATTATGTCAATCTGTTTCCATTGTCACAGAATACTTTCCTTGTGCATTTGGTATCTGCATCCAAATTTCCTTCCTCTTCTAAGGACAACAGTCATATTGGATTTAGGGCCCATCCTAATCTTGTATGACCTCATCTTAACTTGATTTGCATCTTCACTTACTTTCAAATAAGGTCACTTCATATGTTGTAAGTGGACATGAATTTTGAAGGACACCATTCAACCTACTGTAGCTGCTAAGGGCTGCTTGATCACGACTTTTGCTTTCCCAGAAAGAAAGGAATAGATGAAGTCACATGATGGAGGTACCAGTGACTTCCCGATGGGCTGAGTGGCAAGGGCTGGCTATCAAAATACACGGCTTCCCAAGAGGTATCTGATGACTAGAGTGGCTCATGGATCTTGATTTTACAAAGTTTCTAGAATCCTTTCATACTCTCCATCCCAACAGGCACTAGGGGGAAGCTGTTGAATTTGCACGTCTGGGTACAGGGTTGGGGGAGGGCAGGTCAGGCATTTCCCTGGGTCTGTATGTCGAGTAAGAACTTTGTGGAGGAGATGCCCTTTGATTTGATTTTGTTATCCAGCATCTCATTCTCCAGAAGTCCTCAGAAAATTTAATGGGTCCTCAGAAAATTTAATATCAGTTTTTGTTCTCCATTCCATAAAATCTTGGTAAAAATATCTAATAAGAGGGCACCAAAGTCTAAGAGCACAATCATAGATGTCCCAGAGACCTCTGTCCCTGCTCCTCCAACCCTAAGATACCTGGGCAACTTTGCCATCTACCCCTGCTGGGTGATATGATGTCAGGTTAGACCCTGCCCTCTGTGTATACGTGGGACTCCCCATTCTCAAAACAGACACTCACTACAGCGGTTCACGTTTTCCCGAGTGCTCCCAAAGCACCAGCGTGACAAAGTCATTCTAGAATCTGGCCAAAAGTTGTCTTCAAGATTGGCAGGCTGCCACATTTTGGACTTCATCCCTTTCATCTTTTTTTTTTTTTTTTTTTTTTTTTTTGAGACAGGGTCTCACTTAGTAGTTCAGGCTGGCCCTGAGCTCACTATGGTGCCCAGGCAAGCCGCTGCGAACTCAGCAATCCTCCTGTCTCTGCCTCCTGAGTGCTGGGATTACAGGCGTGAGCCACCATGTTCGGCATTGTGGTATGCGGTGTTGATTGTTGGTGGGCGTGTCTCCACGCCCAGCATTATATGTGGTTACCGGGGATTGAACTCAGGACCTTGCGCTTGCGAGGCAGGCGCTGGAACCACTGAGCTAACCCTCCGGCCCATCCCTTTCATCTTTTAAAACATGTTCCTTTTGTCAATTTCTGGGCTCCACAATACCACAGTGTGACCCCAGTACTCCAAGGACCATTGACTTGTTTGCCTCGTCCTCGACGCACCGGGACTCGGAGTTTGCTCGTTTATGGGGCTACAAGGGATCTTCTTGCCTTGTTTGGATGCCATCTCTCTTTGGGTATTGTTTTCTATCCTTAAGACCCGTGTTGGGGAAGATGAAAAAGCTGCCTAAGTGAAATGCCTCTGCTTTCACTGGGCATCACTTTAGAGTTACACCAGGTGTACCTGATGGGCTTCAGGCAGGAAGACGTGAGATACACACTCCAGGGTGAGCCTCTGCCCGCTGGTGACAGCTTTCTAGGACACGGGGGTGAAAAACAGCTCTCTTTCCATCTCTGGGACTCTGATTCTAAAACAGGGAGGGGTCATTTCCACATGCTGCGCCCACCTTCCTGCAGGTGTGGGGGGGGGTGCCCTGAAAACACTGGACTTTATAGTCTCTCCTGGATGCCATCTTGGCTCATCTCAGATCCCTGCCCAGGGGCAACTACCAGGAGACTGGGGAAAGGGCTACGTCTGTTTTCTTAGAAGACTCACAGCATACCAATAGTCAGAAATGGTACTATTGTTATTATTTCACAGAAGAGGAAACGGAGGCCCATGAGAAGCTCGCTGACAGCCCCACGGTTCGCAAAGGGGAATGTGACCTTACTTATACCTCCACCAGAAGTCCTGGGCTGGGCCCAGCCAGTCCTCCACGCACAGCTCTGGATGCGCACAGACAGTGTCACCCTTTTCTCAAGTCGTTCCCTGCTAGCACTGGGCCATGCAAGAGGAGCCCAGGCTTGGGGTCAGAGCTAGGCCACTGTCCTGATTCATTACCGAGGAGCCATGAGTCCTGCTGCCCGGGGCTGTCACTTCTCTGAGTCTGACATTTTCGCAAATGCAGGAGTGGAAGATTGCTGTGTCCTGCTCACTTGGGGCGGACCCTGCAGGTGCCATCAGCCCCTGTCCAGTTCCTCTTGTCCCCTCCTCCCTCACAGGACCCCCCAGTCTAGCTGCTTGGGGCACCCGTGGGCACACCTGTATCTGGCCTCTGCATTCAGCTCTTTCCTGTTCGTTTGGCTTTAAAGTGGTGAGTGACCACATAACGGACTGGCCAACTGTAATCTTGTTGGGTTGAAAGGGATCATTATTAATAATCAGTCGAGGGCAGCAGTCGACTGCCAACCACTCACGGCACGACGGGACTGCTGGGTGCCCTAGTTCTGTCCTGCCACCTTCCTCCTGCTGGCGGTCATCCTTCCCCATCTGGAAAGCCTGTCTGAAGGCTTATCTTGCTGCCCACTCAGACACTCCGCTGAGGAGACAGCATCACCCTACATTTCCGTTTCCTAAGGAAGGTGCTGGACTGTTCAAGGGGGCCAGGCGAGGGTTCCGGGACTGGTTAAGTCCACAGTGAGCAGGAGAGGCCAAAGCATGGATAACAGCGTCCCCTCCAGCCTTTTCCTATCCAGGACCCTGGTCTGGGCAGCAGGAAACTCACCGGACTAAGGCCAGTCTGCAAGCAGCTCAGACTTACAACCAGAAGGCAGTTAGGGAGGTATGAGTTGCTGGGGAGGGTCTAAAGCGGAGCAGGGGAAATCAAAGGCCAGGCAGCCATGTGGGCTTGGGAGGCCAGGGCGAGGCAGCTGGAAGCGAGGGGCTAATTTCGGAGTTCTTCCCTCCCTTCCTGCTCTTTGGCCCGTCCCGTTCACACAGCAGATCCGGTGAGGTGTAGCACCTGGCTGGGGTTGGAAGCCCCTACCTACCAGCTGGCAGGGGTCTTGCGTCCCACCATTAGAACCGCATCTCCTTGCAGTAAGCACTGATGTTTCCAATATTCTCTTCTAAAATGCAAAAATCTCGCCCCAGGATCCACCTCTAACACTTCCTCCTGCATTTCTCCATCACAGAGCTTCCTCCGGCTGGAAGCTGCCCAGCCCCGGACAAGGAAAGGGACCGTTTTCCCCCAGGGAGGAGGAGTCATCTTAGGCAGCTGACTCCTGTTTATGCCATCCTTCTTTTGTCTCTCTTTTTAAAGATAAAATTTACAACAGTGGCATGCATGAATCTTGAGCTCATAATTTAATAAGTTTTGACAAATGTGAATAGAAACACTCCTGCAAAGATACAGAAGCTTTCATCCTTCCCAGAAAGTTCCCTGGCGACCCTTTCCAGAAGCGTCCCAACTCTCTATACCCACTCTCTGTAGGGTCTCGTGGTTGTTTCACTGTACCTGCTCTAAGCTTCATTCATCTGTGCTCTGTGCCTGACGTCTTTCACTGGGCATGTCAGCTGGAAGGGTTGGTCACATTTCCTGGACCATCCAAGGGCCCAGATGCCAGCCTGTGGGCCTTCTGCCTCACCCAGGCATCGAGTGGAGCCTGCTGGTGTTTAGAAAGCAGAAGTCCCTCTGCACCTCTGCGGGGTACTGCTCTACTGCAACGGCACATGGCTCTGCTGTTAACTGTCCCTCTGTGACCTGGGCCAGGCCTTAGCTCCACACACGGGCTAAGGTCAGAGGCCTCTGCCAGAGCTGTGCTGGGAAGCCCTGGAGGTTGGGGTCTGAAGCCACAGCCACAGGCCCAGGGGAGCCTCAGCGGAGCCTGGCGCCTGGAAACATCCAGACAGTGTATGAAACGGCCGGATGGCCTGCAAACACTCGCGCTTTCGGGGAGGCTGGGGAGGCGGTCCTGAGCGCAGCAGAGAGGAGCCGGAGCCGAGGAACGCTGGGGGCCCGGATGGGGAGTGGCACCTGCTGGCCGTAAAGGGCAGAATATTTGCATCTCTCGAACCCACTTGTTGAGAAGATCCCATGGTTTTCATGTTGCTGCGCAGCAGCACCTGTACTTTAGAGGGGAGGGGTGCGGCTGGGCCCCGGTCACCTAGGGTGGGAGCTCACGGGAGGGAGTCTCAGCAGATCCAGGCAGGAGCCCGGGACGGAAAGGGAGCTTGGGCCCTGGATAACGGACTCACAGGGCCACGGAGGCAAGAGGCTGAGACCGGGCCCGAGACCCTGAAGGAGGGAGTGAGGGAGAGGAGGAACGCTCAGGGACCTGGGGCCCCGCTGAGAAGCCCACAGGTGTCCGTGGACTTGGCTTCCTCCCTCGGCGCGAGCCCGTGCTGCTCCCTCGCTCCTCCCTGTGTGTCACTTAATGTTTGCAGTTAAGTATTTACAGATATGTTCCCATGGCAACTGAGGCCTCAACGTTACTCTCACAATTCTGTTTCCTCAAATGTGTTTCTCTGCTTGATTGCACAGAGCCTTCTGGAAGCTGGCCAGGCCGAGTGAGTCACATTCCCAGCCCTGTGCGCCTGTGCCTTCTCTACTTGCCCCACATGCCAGGGGCCTGATGCACGCGTCACGTGGCCTGTCCTCTCCAGCTCCTGGGGCCGGCAGGTGGTGCCAGGGCCTGCGGCCTGGATCGCACGGCTGTCCTCTCCATGGGTCCTCCCGCTCCTGTCCACTGCAGGGCCCCTCCCAGGCCATCTTCCCAAGCTGCTCTGCCCACAGAGTTCCTTGAAAATAAGACCCTCCCCCTCTCTGCTGACCGCTGGCACCTGGCCGCTGGCACAGCGCTGGATCCTGCACCCCACTACTTCTCCTGGCACTGCCCTGTAGGTCCCTGTCCTTGCATCCAGCCGTCACTCCTGAGCCTCCGCTGGGGCCTGGTGCACAGCCACAGAGGGGAGCCGAGAACCCCAGAGACAGGGATTCACCTCAAAGCTGGGAGAGGTAGATGATGATTGAGAAAAGATCGGCACAGTGGCGTGTACTGTGGGAAAAACTGCAGCGAGGTGGAGGTGCCAGGGGGAGCCCTCTGGCTGGGGCTGCCAGGCTGGCTGGCTGGCATGAGGGGCAGGGGCCGGTGTCGCTGAGGCAGGCGGCAGGGCAGCTGAAGGCCTCGACCTCCCTGGGAGTGGGAGGAGCTCTCCCGGGCCGCTGTCTGCAGAGCGAAGTGGGAGGGAGGCGCACGGGGCAGAGGAGGCTCCGAGACAGTGTGCGGAGCAGGGGATGAGGGAGGCCGCGGGAGTGAGGGGCAGAGAGGACCAGGGTTACCCCCGTGAGCCCTGCCGGGGGGAGAGGCCCCGCGGGTGCCCTGCAGCCTGATGACCATCCACGCTGTGTACGGCGCAGGACGGAAAAGGGGAGGCCCTGTCCCCGGAGCCCACACACACAGAGGGTCTCGGCATGGCGTGACTCCCATCCCCTCCTGCCCCCTCTTCTATCATCCTCTCCACCTCTGCTGGGTTCTGCCACCTGCTCGGGCTGGGCAGCTAGAGGAGAGGATGGGATGTTGGTGCTGTGGACAGTCTGAGAAGTCAGGTGACCTGAAGCATCGCGCGGCACACGCATCACTTTGGTTCGCCTGGAACGTTTGCTGCCTCGTCTACAGAGCAAGCTGGACCCTGAGGGGAATTTGGACCAATCTAGGAACAAGTCTTAAGAAGACACTGGAAGGGTCCTTGCAGTGGCCACTCGGCACGGCTCCCCTCCGCTCCTGGGAGGGGTGGGTGGAGCTCCCAGAGCCTTCTAACCCCTTCTCTCCCCTCCCACTGCTGACTATAGCCGTAGGCGGTCTCCCGGGCATGGAGAGATGGAGACCCTGTCACTACGGCAGCACTCGAGCCCTCTGAAACACTTCCTCCTGAAGGCCAGAAGGCCTGGGAGGTTGAGGCAGTAGGACTGCAATGAGCCGAGCTTGGTCAGCTTAGCAAGACTCCGTCAAACCTAAATGTGGGTGTGCAAAGTCTTTGGTCTCAACCTCCAGTACCACAAAAAGAGTGTGTGTGTGTGTGTGTGTGTGTGTGTGTGTGTGTGTGTGTGTGTGTGTGTGAGACCCCTTACCGTTGTGTTATCCCCTCACACTCCCCCAGGGACAAGCCCTTGTGAGCCTCCTGAGGGACACGAGCTGCAAGGGCGGCCAGGCAGAGGGGGTGTAGACCACAGATCACATCTGAGGCGCAGAGTTGAGGCCGGGTAACAGGTAGCCAGGAGGAGTCAGGGAGGAGGCGGGGACACAGATGAAAAAGGGTCGGCGCTTGGAGAGACATCCAGGAGGAGGCGCAGCAGTGTCCTGGGAGCCCGGGGCCGAAGAAGGTGGGTTGGAAGCCTTCCTGGTGGTGAGAGGTGAGTCGCGGGCGGTGGGCGGCCTGGGGTATGTTACCGGGTGCTGCGCAGTGTGCCTGGCAAACAAGACCCCTCTGCAGACCCTCTGGGAAAGCAGCAGTGGGCACAGTGTGGCCAGTGTGACTGCCTCCTTTACCATTAATTAACTCCTGATCCAGTATCCTCCAGAGCCCTGAGAGACAGCAAGGGGCCCTGAGCGAGCCGGCCAGGCCAGGCCAGGGCAGCAGCGGAGGGGAGACTGAGGCAAGAGGTCCCCCTGCAGGAGCGCGGGGCCCTGCGGGGCGCCGAGCAGGCACAAGATTGAACACTGCGTGAAAGAAAACACAGAAAGAAACTGGCAGAGGAGGGCAGGGGCTACTTTAAGGTCTCCTTTGCCCTCAGCACCTCTTAGGGCTGAGGACAAGCTCAGGCTAAAGATGGGGAGAGGCACGGGTGGGCGGAGGTGCCCGGGGGCCGGAAAGGCTGCGGACTGAGAGCGGGGACACCGCCCTGGTTAACCCAGCTTTCCTGCCTCCTTCCTGGCCCCAGAGCTTCCTCTGCAGCCGGGAGAGATTAACATTTGAAATCCACGCTAAGGGCTCCTTACTCCACGCCCCACCCCTGACTTCTCCCCAAAAAGGAAAACAGTCGTTGAAATTGAAAAATGGTGCTCAGTGAAGGGTTTAAAGACATTTTGAATTTAAAATATATTTTAAAGGTCATTTTCAGCAGTAATTATGTTATAATGGTGGGGCTCTTAGCAAAAGGCAGAGTCCCACAGTAACATTAGACTAAATGGGAAGCAGCAAGAGTCCGGGTCTCCCGCAGCCCCCAAATGGTGGGCGTGGGCGGGGCCTATGGGGCGAGATCAAAGTACAGCATATCCTTTTCAGATGTGTCGGGTTCACCCCGAGTCCCCGGAGCAGGGCCCTGCACAGGTACCTTGCCCTGGCACGGAGGAGTCCCCTAAGTCCTCTGGGGCTGCCGCAGGGGGCTGTCAGGGGCCCTCTCCGGAGTAGCGTCTGCTGAGTCTGCTCCTGCCTCATGGGACACCCCAGCTTTCCTCAGACATTTTGGGACCAACTCTGGATGGTGCGTGTCATGTTTTTGGCTGGTGCTCATGGTCCCCTGAGTTGGGCCCATGTTTCCCAGGAGCCTGGGTCTCTGTGCTTTTTGTCTCATAATTGTGCTACATTTTTATTTATTGGAGGGACATCAAACCTCAACGTTTTTCATCCTGTATCTCCAACTAAAAGCCTCTCTCCCCAGCCTTTGACCTATTTTCTCCCTCGGCGTGAACACTTCCATTCTTCATAGCAGGCCTTGCCAACACTCTAAAATATACTAACACACATATGGGAACAGCTACCCTGTCTTCTGAAAGGGCGGGCTGTGGTTAGGGCTGGCCAGGCCCCCATGGGCTCCACGAAGAGACAGGCAGCGGTCTGGGACAGTGGAGAAGAGACAGTGGCTCAGGGCAGCGTGCAAGCTGTGTGCTGGGGTTGGAGGAGGAGCCCACAGGGGCCCTCAGCAGGGGGACGCGACAATCTGGGTCGGCTTCTTGGAGGCGGGGGGGGGGAACAGGGCAGCGAGCGCAAGGGCCCCCCCAGAAAAGAACGAAGAATCCAGAGTAGCAAGCAAATATAAGAAGCAGTGGCTCCGGCTTCTCAAACTTGGCACTGCCAGGTCACCTGGGAAGGGGCGAGCTCCCTGCCAGGCTCTGTCAGGTCCCCAGGGTGGCACAGCCAGGCGGTGAGGTGATGAGCACAGAAGGGGCTGGGGACAGCGCTCTCTATGCGTTGCCCTCCCTTAGCCACCCGGTCACAGCGGGCTCCCTCTGGGGACAGCGCTGGCACCCCAGAGGGCAGATCTCTGTGAGACAGAGGGTTGATGGGACCCGGGTGTGCGCGTCACCTGCCGGGGAGCACTTGGTGCAGACAGGGCTGGCACGGTGCATGTGGGAGCCATGGCAGGTGCTGGGGTGCTGGTGCTGGTGGGAGAATGGCCAGGACAGGGCCCAGGAGGTGGCCATGGGATGAGAAGCGCAGGAGCAGGGGAAGGGGTGAAATATAAAAATATCTGGGAGAGGTGCAGTGCTGGGCTACAGGGCTATTAAACTAAAGCGTTTTATAAAACTCAAGCCATTAATAACAGGCTGCTGCCACATCGGGGTAATTTATTCAAATTGCAGGTCCCGGATGGAGGAGCAGATGTTTCAGAGCTGCTGGTGTCACTGCATGAGTTCTGGGGGTGAGTGGCAGGGCCACATTCTGGTGGTGGAGGGCCGGGCCTCCTCTTTGACCTCTTAAGAGTGGCCCTGAGTTCTACCCCATGCAGACCTCACCCACGCTGCTGGGAGGGAGGAGGTGTCCGCTAGGGCCCAGCTCACTTAGTACAACAACTGCCAGAGTGGGACAGGGGACAGTCACCAAGATCCCCTGAGAGGAGTGCTGCCCCTCCCATCCTGGCCCCTGGTCACTGCCTGTTCCATCCATTTGAAATGCCGGTGCCTGCACAGAATGGTCCATGGTTTTTCTAGACCACCAGTGGGCTGTGTGGGGCGCCAGGCCGCCTGGGAATCAGAGGGCCAAAACATCTTCCTGTGAGCTCACGCACTGGCTGGGGACCCAGGAATAACTTTCTCCCCAGCCTAGTGTCCCTGCCTGTACATGTCACGGAGCGGGGAGAGAACCACAGTGGCTCATGGGAAAACCTAGTCCTGGCAGGAGGCTGTGAAGGGCATTTAGTTTCCATCAGCACATTATAGTTCTCACTTATGGTTCACTCAGTGCTTCTGAGTCATTTCCTGTCTTCTAGATGTTTCGCTGATTTCACCTCAGGCCCCAGAGAGACTGCAAACAAACCATGGCTGAGACTGTCACTGTAGGCTGGGGATGTGGCTCGGTGGTAGAACACTAGCTCACAATGCACCTTAGAGGACCTGGGTTTGATCCCTAGGACCGGATGAACTTTGTTGGCATGTCCTCTGTTGGGAGCAGAGCCCCCCAAATGGACTTTCCTCGATGCTTACAGAACAGAGAGGTGTGCTGGGACTCGGGTGGGTGACTTGTGGCTTTCTTGCCTGCTAGGAAAGAGGCACCAAAACTCACGTACATAGACCTGCTTGAGACTCAAGTTGGTTCCTTGGGCCCTGTTGAGAGACTGGGACCTTAGCTTTGGGGTCCAGCCCCAGATTCAAAGACAAGAAAAGTCATTTGGCCCCTGGGAAACTTGCAGGACTCGGAGGAGCAGAACTTCTATAGGAAGAAGCTCTTCTGTCTAGTTCTGGCTTGCAGGCAAAGCAAACTTCATGACATTATTTCTGTCCCTAATCTACTCCCCTCTCAGGGAGCCTAATGCTGTCAGGAAGTGATGCTGGTGGGGACGCTGCTTCTCTGCTCAGGTCTTCATGCCTGCGAGTCTGAATCTATGGAGCTTTCTGAGTGGGTTCACAGAGGCCATAGCAATTTGTACTTCTGACCACTTCCCCCAAACCAGGACAAGGAGCCCAGTAGGCCCCAACCAGTTCCCAGTGTCTTGGCTCACACACATACTGTAGAAAGAGAATATTCTCCTCCTCTCTCTGTTTTAGAGACCTCGATGCCTTTGTACTAAGTGGGCTTAAAGCAGGGCTTGGTCCAAGCTGGAGGTTCTCTGTGCTACCCCTGGGGATCCCAGCCTTGAGTTTTGGTCCTATGTCCATTACTGAAAAACGTCTGTCCATGACCCCATGCTTTGTGGCAGGTGGTTAAAAGGAAATGTCCTTGCTGAAGGCAGACACATCTCTTCCCACAGGTCCAGGCTTGATAGTGCCATCATGACGTGATGAAAGGAGACTGCTGTCCCCTACGTGGCCCTGACCTGAAGTGACACCTCTAGGGCGGTGTCCTGGGAGGGAGAGACTGTGAAATGCACCCTCTGCCATAGGTGGGACAGCATGTGCACTGCTCAGAAGCAGGGGCCTGGGAAGGCAGCCATCTTGGGTCTGGCCGCTGTGGGCAGGAGGGCTGTGGAGGGCCGGTCAGCAGGACCCTGGGCGAGACTGAAGGGCCACCAGGGCCTCTCTCAGGAGGGGGGGAGGGGGCTGCAGGGATTGATGTCTGTCCTCCTGGTGTCCCTGCCTGCCTGGCGGGGAGGGTCTGAAGCCGCTTGCCCTGCGCCTCTGCTCAGGGCAAACTGGATCTACTCACAGCTTAAGGTTCATTTCCAGTGAAGGAGAAAGTGCAGCCCACACTCGCAGGGTAATCAGCACACTCTGTGATGAATGGAGCCTGTGTCACTCAGTGAAAATGAATATTTCTTTGCGATAATGGCCAGATGGTAGCAACTCTCCGATCCAAATTAAAACATGCATGATAAATGCCAGGAAAACAGAGGAAGACAAAACCCCAACCTGGAGTGAATTCTCTCTATAAATCTTCCCCCCATGCTCCCCTCCCCCATGGCCACAGTGGCCCTGCTAATAGCCATTAAATTATTAAGATGTGCTGCAAGGAGAATGCCAATGTCAGCAGCACCAGCCCCCTGCCCGCCCCGCCTTTGCCTGGGGGTGGGGGTGGGCTGGGGGCTGGGGGCTGTCTCCAGACCAGGCAGAGAGAGCCGCAGGGTGGAGCAGGCTCCTGCTCAGTATCGAGGACCAAGTACAGAACAAGGTCTGTGGGGCCTGGTACCCAGCCAGGGACTGGAAAGACAGATGTGCCCACCCTCGAGAAGGACACGGTCTCCATGGAGAGTGAGAAACTAATACCCATGCCTGACTTCACGGTGAGCGCAGAGGGCAAGAAAAGGGTGCCCCGCTGGGACAGCCAGCAGGAAACAGCCAAAGAAAGGGTGGATGGATGAGGGCTGGGACTGATGTGTAGGGCTGGGCAGTTGGCAAGGGTCAGAGAGGACCTTGCGGCCTGTGCTCATGGTGGTACCGTCAGTAGATCCTCTGCCCTAGACTGTGAACTTCTCTGGAACTTGGCAGAGGACCAGGGATGTCTTCCTACACTTGTCCATCTTTCCTTCATGGCCCATGCGTTCTCCGGGGAGAGGCTCTGCCTCTTCAAAGCCTAAAGTCATTTGCAATTGGACGTTTAGGTGCAACGGTCAAGGCTTCTAAGATACCCGGGCCAGGTACCCAGTCTCAGTATGTGGTGTTCAGGATTTCAGGGTCATGAGTTTGCCCCTTGTCCAGATCCCGGCTGGTGTCTAGGCCTCTGCAAAGCCTCTGTTGTTCCCAGGCCTCAGACAAGTCCCTAACTGTTCAGGGTGATTCTCCCCTGGTGTATACCGACTCGCACCACCTGCTCCTCCTCACGGCGCCCCCACACTCAGATGGCCAGCGCCCACTTCCTCCTGCTGCTGGCTAGGCCCCCACCCGTGCAGCCTTAGACCTCCCTGGGGTCCAGCACTACCATTCTTGAAGGCAAGGGCATGGCTGAAGAGTGTGGGGAGCTGGGAGCCATCCCCTGGGCGGACGGTGGGTGAGCTCTGTCTCGGGGAAGCCAGCACGAGGCCAAGGTACAAAGGCAGGTTACTGGCCGTGAGGTCCCAAAGTCACCTCACCTCTCCCGGGCTTGTTCTCTACCCGTCAGTGAGGGTGCTACTCAGCCAGCCGCGCAGGCCCGTGGGGGTCTCAAGGCGTCCCTACTGCAGGCGCAACGACTTGACGGTGGGATGGGAGCCTTCCTGACTAGCTGACATCTGCTCCCAGAGCCCCAGCAGCTGCACAGGTGTGGACTGGTGCCTCATGCCCTGCTCTGGGCTGACAGGGGCAGCAGCAGGGCCCACGATAGCAGCCAGGCTGGCCTGATCTGGAGAACTGGGAGGAAGCATAAAGTGGAAAAACAAGACTAGGATGAGTCTAGATCTGGGCCAGAGGATGGGAAGTGATAGAATCTCTAAATTTAGACTCTGCCTGTGTGTGAGCCTAGGGATGCAACACCCCATAAACAGAGCAGCAGTGACCTCACAATGCACCAAATCCAGGCCCTCCTATTCCAGAAAGTGGGCTCTCTCCTTCAGCCACTCCAGTCCTCCTATGTTGTTTAAAAGTGTCTAGGATGGGGCCGGGGATTTAGCTCAGTGGTTCCAGTGTCTTCTGGCAAGCGGAAGGTCCCTAGTTTGATCCCTGGTACCACATGCCACAATGCCAGGCGTGGTGGCTCACGCCTATAATCCCAGCACTCAGGAGGCAGAGGCTGGAGGATTGCTGTGAGTTCAAGGCTTGCCTAGGCTACATAGTGAGTCCCGGGCCAGCCTGAACTACAAGGTCAGACTCTGCCTCAAAAAAAGAAAAAAGGCTCTAAGATGCCACGTATCTGCCTCATTTGTCTCTGTTCTCATGGCTCTGCCTGTGACACTCGACCCATATGCTGTTTGTCATCCGCACTGTCACCACCTCTAGGAAGCCCCCTTCTTCCAGCTCACTCGGATAATTCATATGCCCAGTATGGCTCTGGCCTCAGGCAGCGTGATTTTTATTTACACTTGGTCCATCAACCCTTGTCAGAAGCCCTCACTGTGCCACCTCCCGGCCTGTGGACTGAACTCTAAAAATAAAACAACTCTAACAGGCCATCCGGGAGATTCTACAGCTCACCACCAGCTGTGTTCCATCTACAGCAGCTCAGGGAGGTGTCTCCATCCGCTTTGCAATAGGAGGACACAGCTCTCAAAGAGGCAGCAGCACGGAAGGGCAGAGAATTTGGTCAGGACCTGACTAGGAAAGCTGTCCTTGCCCTGGCCACTCTATGCCTCGGCCCCGCCCCATGTGGTTGGCCATCCCTAGGCTTCTGTCTCCAAAACACCACTTCTGTCACATCACCCCTGCCCAAAAAGCTTGAGATGTCCTCCTTTTGCCTAAGTACATCCATTCAAAGTAGCTTCTGGAGATCTGGGTTCCCCTACCTTGCCCATCTCCAAAGCATCTCCCTGTTCTGCCTCTGAGTGCCCCAAAGCTGCCTTGGTTCAGGCCTTTTTCTCTCTATCTTTGTACTTTCTCTGTGGCCAGGCAGGTGCTACTTGCTCTCATCTCTGGCCCACACTGTCTCTTCCTTCTTTCTGTGTCCCAATCAGGAACTATCCCCATGCCCAACTCATGGGGTGTGCCAGGGGCCAGGCAGGGACTGTGCCAGGGCTCATTCACTGCAGTGCAAGGGGCTTCCTGGCCCAGAAAGGACTGACCAAGGACTTTATTTCTCTCATCTTACCCATCTCCCAAGGATGTGGTGGTTCTTTATTCCAAGCTCACATCTGAAGGATAGGATGCCATGGGAGTGGTGATGGGGTGGGACACCAGAGGGAGCCCGGTCCCTTTCTCTGTCATTCCTATTCCTGGGCACACAGGCAGGAGGCAGCTTTTAAATATCATCCAGAAGGCCATTTGCTATGATTAATATCCCATTTCCCCTGAAACAATCCTTTGCTAAATTAGCCGGGGCCAGAGGGAATTTGTTGAGTTGCTCTGAGTCTCAACTTAACTTTCCCAATGCATTAAAAAAACTTCAAAAACAAAATGCAGATCAATCAACACCCCCTTCTCCAGCTGAAAACCTAAAGTCCATTTAAATTCAGCAGGTTTGAAGTTAATTATATTTTCACACCTATGGCAGGAGTTACAGATGTATTTATAATGTGCGTCTGCCCCTCGGGAGTCTCCTTAGGGCCCCTCTGGGGCCGGTTCCCCACCAGCCCCTTCCTTCCCAGCCACAAAGACCTCTCTTCACCAAGCTGCTCTTTGCATCTAGTTCTGTAAATGCGAGGTGACTTTCTTTCACTGTGGGGGAGGGTGTGGAAAAGAAAGGGGACCAAGATTCTGTAACGCAGAAGGAACAGAGATTACTGGGGATAAAACCACAAGGGAGGGGGATTCTGCCCCATGATCCAGAGAAAACTAACAGCTAGAAATCCTTACACCAACCACGGGAGGGAGTGTGATCTCTTCACGTGACAGAACCTTTTGGCCATGAGGAAACCTGGCCCTAGGCGAGCTAGGTGGGGTCTGATCTTTTGTTCCCTGTCCATGCTAGATGTCTGGCTGAGCTGTCTTCTCTGAACATCTCAAACGGCACATTGTAATGTGTACTGGGGGGGGGGGGGCTAGTGCTGGGGTTTGAACCCAGGGCCTTCACCCTGAGCAGTATCTCCATCCTTTCTGAAAAACATTTTAAAAAATAATTTTGAGACAAGATCTCACTAAGTTAGTAAGTTGCTTAAGTTGGGTTTGAACTTGTGATCTTCCTGCCGCAGAATCTCTTTTCTTAAATCAGCCCAAAATAAATCTTTGAATCAAGTAAATAAAAAATTGTCTGGGACATGGGCATAGGGCTGGTTCAAAGAAAAACATGACAATCTATGGTACAGTTTAAGAAATTCCAGGAGAGATGGGACAAGACAGAAGGACAAAGTAGGGGCTCCCTGTGATGGAAAAGGGGACAGCGAGGCACTGTGGCGTTGTCTTGATAAAAAGCGGAGAGGCTCAACAAGAGGCAGGTGTGTGGGTGTGAGTAGGGTGGCTGCTGGTTCCTCTCTGGGCCCATCAAGTACTGTGGCCTGGTCAGTAAGACGGTTCTCCCCAACTGAGCTTTGTCTTGACGTCTCCCACAGTGCCCCAGCCCGGGGAAAGGAGACGGTGCTGTCATTTCCTGATGAACCGGGGACACCCTGGTTGGGACAAGGGTCTGGCAGGGGGAAAAGAAAACACACTCCCAGCACACCCATGTTCACACATGCGTGCACACAGTGAGTGGGACGCTCACTCATGAAGACACATGTGGCATGGCTCTCAGGACCTCTGAGGGTGGGGTACTTTCTGCTCCAGGGCGTAGAGCCCTTCTTGTAGGCCTCAGTCACCAGATGTACCCTCTGGGCAGGGCCTCATCCTGGGGACTGGCGGGCAGCCCCAAATTAGAGGTCAAGATGTGCTGACCAGGATGAGACTCTTGGCCTTTTACTGACCCTATGTACTTGCAGATTTCTCTGTATCTAGTATCCAGCTTTCTATCTCTCTGTAACCCCCCTGCCTGGCCTGAGGGTTTCCTTGGTGGAACCCCAAGGGCTTTCTGTTCCACCAGAACCTTCTGTCCAGTGAGTCACTTGCTGCCCCTGAGAACTGGAAAATAGACACTTTTTATACCGCATTTTCATAAAGTGGACTAGTCTGTGGGTCTATTTCATCCAAACACTAAATCTGCCTTTCTGGTGTTCAGGACCGAAAAGCTAGAAAAGGCTAGAAGTGCGAAATGCACCCCTGGGAGGTCAACAGTTGCAACCTCTGGCCTCCCCAGCCAAGCCTGCCGGCCAGGACCACCACAGAAGTGTGCGGCCGCCCGCTTGGGCCCGCACTGCTCAGCTGGTCCCGGCAGCCCCTCAAAGCCCTCACGGACAGCACACGCTCTGTCTGTTTAGAAATAAAATGATGCTCAGAGGAAAAGCGAGGAACGTAATAGGATTTAAAAAGCCACAGGACCCGATGGGGCTACAGATGGTGGAGGGCCTGGGAGGAGGGAGCTGGGGCTGGGTTTATGGTGGGGAATGTGGCCTCAGGGAGGGCCCAGGAGCAGCTCCACACACATCGTGTCCAACCTCATTAGCCGGCCCAGCGGGACTCCACTACCACACCAGCGCCGCTGCAGTGAGGGGAAGGACGCCCCGAAGATGCCGTTAAACATACGAGGGGCAGCAAAAGGCTGCAAGGAGTTGGCTAAACGGCCAGGCCAGCACTGCCTGGAGGGTCCAGACTGTTGCACCGGACTCACCTTCCTCTCTCCTTCCCCTGCTCGAGTCCTTGTCAGAGAGAGACCGGGAGAGACAGGGACATGGTTGGAGAGACAGGCACAGGCAGAGAGACACACGTGGGCTTCCGAGTCTAGAAATGGAAGTCCCGGGAGCAAATGGAACCTGCAGTGCTGTCCAGCCCAGGTCGATCCTGCAGGACCTGGGAAGGTAGATGGGCATACAGGAGGTTCTTTGCCTTCTAGAAGCTTTCCCGGAGGTCTGCCAGAGTGCTCCTACTGAGCCCTTCCCAGCCTGTTCCAGGCCCTGCAGCCACTGGGCATAGCAGGGCGACACTACAGCAGGATCGAGCCCCTGCCTGCTTTCTCTTCCATGGACTCACAGGCCTCTTTCTAGGTGCCCTTAGGTTCAGGCCTCAGCCTCCTTCCTCATCCTGACAAAGGCCTCATCAGGAGAACTCAGGGGCTGCCTGTTCGTCCAGGTTGGGTGGCACTTATTACAGCGAAGTCTGTTCTGGCTGGTGACATCATTTGGCAATGTCCTAAGATATGGCCTGATTCTGCCAGAGCGACGACCACCTGAGTATATCTGTGTGCACACGAGCTTTCCATGCCAGGCCTGCAGGGCAGGGGGAGCATGGTGCTGGCACACCCTGAAAGACGGCCTTCAGCCTCACCTGGGTTCCCTCCGGAGGAACCCCTAATGTCAGCCCTGCCTTTATCTAGCTCAGGCCTGCGGGCATCTTGAGCTGCCCAAGTTGGCCCTAGTGCCCTGAGGTCCTGCTAGACTTAGCCTCATACCAGAAAAGGAAGGACTAACCCGCCTGGCCATCCCTGTAAGACAGCGGCCTGTCAACCTGTGCTCATAGTCCGTCTGTATCAGACCCCTGAGCTCTGGGAATTAGAGGCTGTGTCTGTACCTATAAGTCTCCAGTGGACATTCTGTCCACACACTTGTTCAGGACACCTCTCCACATGCATGTGACCAGAGGACACTTCTGGATGCACAAACGGTAGAAGGGGAGGCTGGGCCCAGGATGTTCCCGTACAGTGGTCTCCTCTGTGTGCAGAGGGAGGGAAGCGCTTTTCTCCTGACCTGTTCCCAGCATCCCTATTGATGTCCTAGGCAGAAAATGAACCTCTGTGTGTTCTCCGGCATTCGAGTGCTCTTGGTGAGAATGGGTGGAGGCTCTCGGGCAGAGAAGGTGAAGCTTTTAGAGCCCTCAGTGGTAACAACTAGCCCCTGCAGCTCATGTAGGATAGGTCTGTCAGCCCTGTCCTAGGGGACATCCCATGTGGCCTGTCCTCAGGTATTTGGGACACTGTAAGCCAGGAAGAAGTTTCTAGAGCTCGGGTAAGGACTGAACCAACAGCTGAGCGTGACTGGGGCTGCTTTCTATCCCTTCTCAGGCTGTTTCACGCCAGCCCTCCAGCCTGCTCTCTTCAAAGCCTCTCTCAGTCCTTCCTTTTCCGGTTTCCGCTCCTCACCTCTCTACTTCCGTCACTCCCTCTTTCCTCTCTCTCGCCCGCCCGCTCTCCATCGCATCCCTTCTCCAGCTCAGCCCTCCCGCTCACATCCTTCTCTTCCTGTTCCCCGTCTCTTTAGTCAGTTTTCACATTCTCCTCTCTCATTTTTCCTTTTCCCCCAGAAGTATTTAATGGATATGAAATTATGTTAAACCAACCTTATTTTTTTAAAAAGCTTGGTGAAAGTGCTGACTCAGGACTGTCTCACTGTTTAATATTGAATATGCAATTAATAGATAGATGTTTAGGTTTGGCTTTCTTTCCCCTTTTACCGCAGGAAGAATAAAAGAGCTGATTAATCTGGCTTGGGGCAAGTGTCAGCAGCAGGAGATATATGGCAGAAAGGAGATGAGGTTAGCAACTTGGAGTCGGAGAGCGGCCGCCTCCTAAGGCAGTGAGGGAGGAAAGGGATGGAGCTCGAGCTCCGGAGGCCGCTGGGCAGAGGGACTTCTGAGCTCGCGGGCTCTGAGCACCACAGTCCTGGACCTGCCTGCCCCTCCCAGGGCCTCGCATCACCCCACAGAACTGTGGGCCTGGTTCATTCACTGTTGCTTCTCCTCCGTGTGCGGCCCCTCCCTTCCTTCAAGGCCAGAAGTGCCGCCTCCTCAGCATCACCTCCTCTGAGGCCCCTGGCTGCCCCTTCCTCCGTGACTCCACTCTGGGACTTCTGGTGGCTCGTGCTGTCTAAGCCAACTGCCTCTACTGGGTTTTTTTTCCTCTGTCGCTGCTGCCTGTCCTGCCCAGGCACCTGAACAGAGCACTGCCACAGGTGAGTCACTGCGGGGCCTGGGCGACCCTGGCCCTGCCAGGCCTGCCTTCTGGAAGCAGTCTCCAGGAGAGTCCCCTGAGGCCTCGGCGAGCTGGACAAGGACCCTGCTCCTGTCGCTGCGGGGAAAAGCAGGAACAGGTGGCATGCGCCAAGTGGGCTTTGCTCACGCCAGTACTCACATGTGAGCCGCATTTCCCCAAAGCTGACTGGGCCTTGGCCATCGGGGTCCTCAGGACTGAATGAGCTCACGGGGCCCTGGAGAGATGCTCCCAGGCACGAGCTTCTTCAGGCCGCGCCAGGACACCCGCCCAAGGCTGGTGCATGTGTCCAGAGGCCCAGGTTCGGAAGGGCCGGATCTTAGAGGGCTTGTGTTCAACTCATGCTACTAGGGTGCCCCAGTGAGCTGGCCTGAGCTGGAGGCGTGAAGGAGTGCTCTGGGGAGGGCCGTAGCTTCCAGGGCGTGCAGGCCACCAGTTGTGGCACTACAGTTCCTTTTAGGACAACTGGCTCTGTGAATTTGTAAGTAGCTCTAGTCTATTTAATTTTCTTCCCCTACTTTCTGAGGGAAGGAGAGTTAAAAAAAAAAAAAAAAAGAGGGATTCCTCAGTGCCTGGCTAGGCTACGGGGTAGAGAGAGCCCAGGAGCAGAGTGTCTTGGGCTTGGGGGAGGGTGGCAGACATAGTCATAGCCCATCTCGGTGGTGGAGCTCCTACCCAGTTAGCCTCCCAGGCTTCCTGGACCTGCTTAGGGGAGAGGGAGGCTGGGGGGTGCCTTGGTGGCTGTACCTGATGTCACCTTCGCAGGACAGGAAAGGCCTCCACTCCTTACACTGCTCCCAGCGGCCTCGTGGAATGTCCTCCTGGATTTTTCTAAGCTCTTCCTGGCAGTTGCTATTCTGGGGAAGGCCATCTCTGGTAGGAGGCTGGAAGCTCTAGGTCCTTCCCCCTCTTCCCCACTGGGGTGTCCTGACAGACAGCTGCTCGGCTCCCTCCCTGGTTAAGCCTCTGTGTGTCCTTAGGTTGGGGACCCTGGGGGGGGGGACGGGACACAGCAGGGCCCTGGGAGTCCTTGTCCTGGTCAGGCTGCTTACCCAGAGAAGGGGATGAAATCACAGTTCAGGGCTAAGGCTAGACGAGCAGGGAGGTACAAGCCCACTGAGAGGTGGCAAAGGGCTGGTGACCAGCAGGACGAGAAGCAGGAAGGATGATACCCTCCTCCTGAGAACGTGCGCCAGGAAAAGGGACCTAGTAGGGACTTGCAGATCGTTTCTCCCTTTGGGCTCGTGTGTCTCTTTCCTTCCCTCAGGCGAGTCAGGATGGACTCAGTATCATGGGCCAGTGCTGGGTGGTAGAGGCCTGGCGGGGATGCTGACGGTACAGTGGTCCTGTCATTTACGAACTTTATTTGGTTTACAGTTTTGGAGAAGGTGGCTGCATTTGTGTCTGTGTGGGGAAGATGGCCCGATGTGGAGTTTGTAAACGGCAGCAGAATTTTGCCAAATGCTTTCATTTGTGAACGGAATTGCTTGCAAACAGAAACGTTGGGGAACTGAGTATAACTGTATTTTTTGCGCTCCCTTCATTTTCATTTAAAATTGCAGCTTGTTTGGATCCTGTCCAGGGGATCCTGGGGACAGGTCTGTGCCCAGAACGGGGCCAGCTTATCCGTGGAGCTGAGACGAAGCTCCAGAGGGGCCGCCGCTGGGGACAGGGCTGTCCAGCTGCCACCTGCCCTGCAGCGCCAGGCAGAGTCACAGCGTGAAGCGATTCCTGCACCCAGCTCTCCACCGAGGGGCTGGGCCAGCTCGTGGCAGACTGTGCTGGTTCCACATTCCAGGGCAAGCATTTGTGGGTGAGGACATGTCCTTGTCCTCTGTCCGCTTCCGGACAATGCCTGCCCGATCTTTCCCTCCACATCAGCTTGGGCACTGCACCCCCACCACAGCCCCCTGGCCCCCTCCTGCTCGAGTCATCTCAGGGCACACTGTGACACTTGCCTACCTTCTGGCCCGGCGCCCCTTCACTCAAACCCCACTACAGTGGGGTCCTCCTCCTCAGTGCCAGGGCGGGCACACTTTTTGGGTGTCTCAGAGGGGGCAAGAAATGCCCCGTGATGCACACAAAGCCGTGGGAGCCTGGCACCAGCAGCCCCCAGTCTCCCAGCCCAGAACTGTCTTTCCACACCAGTCACCCACAGCTCCGACGCCCTGACACCAGCCTCTAGCCCTGAGGTCTCCCCTGGGGTGGGGCAGGAGGAGGCGGCAGGGAGTCGCTGCACCGGACGGGGTGGGCAGGGAAGGGGGGAGGGGCAGAGACAAGTGGGCCCTCACGTGAAGGGGGCTGGCGCAGGCAGCTACTACCTCCTCGGCTCTCGCTGTCCGCGGGCTTCACCTGGATCGGCCGGTTCATCTGCAACAGAGCACAGGGGACAGTGTCACAGAGGGCCTGGGGAGAGAGGTGGACACTCGAGCTCACAGGTGCCCACAAGCTCCCGCACAGGCCGTAGCTGGAGACACCCCAGCACACGCTGACACGGGCGTCCTCCAAGGCCTGCCCATCTGCCCTGCACGGCACAGTCCTAGGCCCCTATTTCAGAGGGTTGCTCTAGATTGGAGACACTGTGGAGCTCTCCTTTCCACTGTGAGCAGCTCTTGTCAGCCCGTCATGGCAGAACCCAAGACTAACGGAATGTTTGCTTCGGCCCTGTACACCTACAAGGTCCTCTGTACCTGAGGCTCCCGCGTGGCCCAGCCTTGGGTCCCTCGAGACAGCCGGTATTGCCAAAACAGCCCAGTCTGAACACAGACGGACCTCACCCTGCCCAGTGCATGGCTCTGTGGCTACACTGTCTGACATCTTGCAGACACTGCAACAGGATAGAAGTAGCTGAAGTTACTCCACTCTCGGCTGGAGCAGAGCTCAGAGTCAGCCCAGTTGCAGCCAGCACTGTCCCCTCAGGGTGTGAGTGGACTAGGCCTAGCTTCTCTCATGGGGTTTGCGTGCCAGGGGATGGTGTGGCACTGCCAGGTTGATTCCCTAGGCTTGTGGGCCACAGGCCTCTCATGGGATCCATGGCAATGTGCCACTCTGGCCACTAGGGGTCTCTGGACTCCAAGCATCGCTGCTCAGCGGCCGTTTAAAACACCTGCCTGCAGGCACCAGCTTTGAGTTCCTACTGTATTCCAAACAATAAAATGATAGAGATCATGCCAATGCATACTGCCGTACGTCTTTGCCCCTGCTGCCTGCCATGTGCCTCCTGGGTGCCGTATTGCACTTGCACTTATCTCAAACACAGGTGCTTGATTGGCAGGCAGGGTGGTGCATATATCCCACTGTACAGATGGAGAAGTCAAGGCACAGAGGTCATGAGCTTTCCCCTCCCGCTCACCCTGTGTTAGGAGAAGGCTGGCTGCAGTCTGAGCTTGGCACTTTAAAACTTTGTTGCCAGTTCCCCTCCTGAACAGCGGCCGGGCCAGCCAGTCACAAGCCTGCTGCCTTCCGGTCTAGGATTCAGTGAGTTGGCTGCATCCAGACAGCTCAGGGGGAAGTGAGGATGCCCGTGACTCAGCAAGGTGAAGCTGAGGCCAGAAGAAGGACAGAGCCTCACAAGGAAGGACAGAGGCAGGAGGCAGGATGCCCGAGCAGATAGGGAAGGAGGCAAAGGGGAGCAGGGCTGGCAAGACAGGCCTCCCGAGCCCCCCCTCACAGGGGCTGGGCTGTCACTGTGGTTCTAGGTCCTCGTCTGACACCTCAGACAGAGCTGAGGAAAACAGACGCTCTGGCAGCAGCAGAAACTGTCTGCAGCACCCTGTAACCACAAGAGGAGAGAGAGTTGTGACCATGTCTCTGGCTTCCTCGCAAACCACTGCCTTGCCAGGACTTGCAGGAAGGGTTTAGAAGTTGGTACCTGGGTGTGGAAAGGAGCTCAGGAGAGGCCAAGTCATTCCCGTTTTGCTTCTTGGGATTCAACATCCACCCTTTCCCAGGCTGCCTCTCCTGAGCCATCCCCTCTGCCTCACCTTCCCTCACACCTGCAATATCCTTCTACTCCAGGGAAGTTCTGCGGTCTGTCTGGACCCAGTTCTGGCCAGTGTATTCTCTTGAATGTTTCTAACAGGCTCAGAGCTTATGGAAGGGCACGGGCGTCAGAAGGATTGTTATCACCCTCTGGCTGGTGAGGAAAGCTGACCAGGATTCAGTCAGGAAAGGCTAGTGTTACCCTAACAATGTCATCATCATTGGCCTTTCTGTATTTTCTATTACCGACCGCAGCTTCTGCACCATGCCCACCTCAGTCTCCACACCCCCCTTCCCCCCCGCCCATCCCCGGGGTCTGCAGGCTCTCGTCAGCCCTCAACCTCCCCCTCTTGGTGTGTCCTTCACTCTTTGGGGACAGTCTACAGGATCCTTGTTATAGACCGAATTATGTCCCCCAAGACTCCTATGGCAAAGCTAAGCCTCCAAAGTGGCTATACCCGGAAACAGGAACTTTAAGGGAACAACTAGGGTTAAATGAAGTCAGAGGGCTGGGCCTCAGTCCCACAGACTGGTTTCTTTGTAAGAAAAACAATGGACCAGAGACATAAGCACACAGAAAAGAGGTCGTGTAAGGACACAAGAAGATGGTGCTCTTAGAGCAACAAAGAGAAAGCCCCCACAGACAGTGCCCACACCTTGACGCCGGACTTCCTGCCTCCAGGTCTGTGGTGTACAAGACACTTGTCTTCTTGCTGTCACAGCCCCAGCAGATGAAACGTACCATGTCCAGGAAGCCTGGCCCATTACCCCCAGGGCTGAGGAGATATCACAGCGTTCCCCATTTTCTGTGCAAAAGGCACAGTCAAGGCTGGGGACTGACTCAGAGGAGATGGGGGACACAGGCCACTCAGGCTTCCTCCTCGCGTGTGCACAGCTCTCTTGAGAACATGAGCAGCTATTACACCCGTTACATGTATATTATACACGATGGAGCTTTGGAGAGGTTAAGAAATCTGCCTGAAGTCGCACAGGTGGTAAATGGTGATACCAGCGTGAATCCAGGACTCCTGACCCTAGCCTGTGTGTTCAGAAGGTGACGGGAGCCAGGCAGGCAGGGAACGTTTGGGAGGAGGGTGGAGAGCGGGTGTTTAACGGGAAGGAGGGCGTGGCTGAGAAGGGGCCGGCAGGGGCTGCCCGACAGGAGCTGCGCGTGTGAAGCCAAGGCGGGGGCAAAGCTGCCGAATTCCAGGCTAGAAGATGACCAGCAGGGCCTTCAGCCTCGTGTGCTGTAGGGAGGAAGTGTAGCTGCGAGGGCCCCTATTTCTGAGTTCCCGGCCAGTCTTCTCTGCATGGGACTCACCCTACCCATTCAAGGACTGGGGTAGAGCTCTATTTCTGATACGACAAGTTCCCTTTTTGGTAGTAAATTAAATGAGATGATGAAGTCTCTCTCTGTGCATGGATCCTTTTGCTCTGGTGAGTATCCCACCTGCAGGTGGCCATTCCGCTGTCCCCCTGTCCTTGGTACCACATGTGTGATGTTCACCCCATGTTCCTGACTTAAGCCTGGGGGTCTTCTCCTGCAGCTTAGTATGGCCAGGCCTTGTCCGTGGCTTGGAGCTGGGCCCACTACTCAGCCACAGTCCATCCAGGGAACCCCCAGCTTCTCTCCAGCTCCACTGTGGATCCTGACCACTGTGGGCGGGGTGCTTTAAACAGACAAATGGTATAGAGCTGACCGCTTCCCCCAGAGCCTCCTGGGGCAGTTTGTGATGTGAGGGTGTCGGTCTCTAGGGCTCTGCAGAGCTTATCAGAGAGGCGCCAAGCTAGACGGTGAGATAAAACACAGCCCTGTGATTTCTTACTTCCCCGCAGAAATAAATGGTTGGGCGCCGGTGGAAAAGTCTCTCGGCTGGAGCCGACTCTGTCCGGGCCCGAGAGGGACCTCGGCTCCGGTCCTCTGCCCTGTCGGGGTGAGCCTCGCTTCTGCCTTGAAGAGGGAGTGTGAACCGAGTAGGCTGGCCTGGGTTGGGCCGAGGAGATCGGCCCGCAGAGATGGGGGGAGAGGACAAGACAGAGCGTGGCTCTGGCCCAGGCCCCAGAGAAAATGGGAGAATTCCTGGCCAGAGAGTGAGATGGGCCACAGAAGGGCCGGGGAGGAGGGAGAAGCGGGGCAGGGCCGGGAGGAAAGCGGGCACCCGAGCGCTGCCCGCCCCCTCTCTGCCCTGCGAGTGTATCTGCCCCTCCGGTCCCGGGCCTGGCTCTGGGCCCTGTGTTGGTCCAGCGCTTCGCCCCCTGTGTCTTGCACTCCTGCTCCAGCCTTCCTCCCAGCCGTGCGGTGCCCCTCCACGTGGCCCTGGAGTTGTGCTGCGAGAGCCCAGTCGGTTGGTGCTTTGCTGCTGACTTTCCACGGTGTGCGTCACCAGGGTCTCCGTGGAGGCCTTGGGCCTTGAGTTCGGCTCCTGCCTCCAGGCCTGAGGAGAGTTCGCTGATCAGCCTGGCTCTGTGGCTCCGGAACTCAGAGCCCTCTTCAGAGGCTCCTGGTGTCAGCCATCTGCGGACATCACTTTTGAGTTGTGCCGTCCTCCCAGCCAGTGTCCTTCTCGGGGGAAGCAAGTGACCCCAGCCCAGGACTGGGGACAGCATTGCTCCCGAAGCCCCGCTTCTGCTCCTGGCCCCTTCCTCTCCGGCTCTGCTGCCCTTCCCCCCTCTCCATCCCTTTGCCATTTTTTGCATCAACACATAGCCATGCATTAAACAAGACATTCCATTAATTTCTTCATCATCATAACTTAAGCTGGGACATACCCTTTAAATATTCATTCAGCTATGAAAACTGGGCATTAAAATTTTAATAATGTCAAGCTCATTTGAACCAGCCTCCTTGGGGACGATTACGATACAATTAGAATAAATATGATGATTGAGCCGGTCGAAAGGCTTCACCTGTCCAGCGTGGCTCCTGCAAAAGCAACAGCTTGTGCTGCGGGCAGACAGCGTCGAGCCAGACTTCCTTGACTCCTTCACCCCTGAACACTCTGACTCCCCGCTTCCTCTTGGGCCCACTCTGCTATGTCCACTCCCCGGTCTCTGCAGGTCTCTGCCCCCTGGCCCTGCGAGCCAGGGTGCAGTGCGATGTCCTCGTAGCAACAAGCCTGATTAACCCCGCCTGTCCTGGTTTCCTGGTCCTTCTGGTACCCCCTGAGCTGTGCTCACTGGGCCTGTGTGTGAGTCGTTTCCTGTCTCTGTGTGCTTCTTCTCCCCTGCCTTCCAAGGGCCTCCTATAGCCTGGAACGGGCACCCCACCAAAGCAGAGCCAGTCTTGGGGTACCCCCGTGCCCCTTCCAAAGTGTTCTGACCCTAAAGGGAGGGGCTGTACTGCAACTTCCTTTCTAAGGCAGCATGGAGATTGCTGGAGCGGCGCCGTGGGTGCCCATTCCTGTGCTCGCAGTTTCCTGCTCCCTCCGGCAGCTCTCGCTGCCCGCAGCACCGCAGTGCCCTCCTCCGTTCAGATCCAGACTCAGGACCGCGCTTCCCAGAGTGCCGAGTGAGCGAGCGAGCGTGCGTGCGTGCGTACATACATGCCCTGCTTGGTTAGCCTGTATGACAGACATCACAGGCAGGTTAAAAGAATTTACTTTGACCCCGGGGTGTGGGGGGAGGGTAGGAGGAAAAGAGATAGGGGCAGAATGCAAAGGAGCTCTCAAGAGCGATCAGCCTCGGACCGGAGGGTGAGCTCAGTGGTTCCGGCGCCTGCCTCACAAGCTCAAGGACCTGAGTTTGATCCCCGGTAACCACATATAATGCTGAGCGTGGAGGCACGCCCACCAACAATCAATACTACATACTACAGTGTCGGGCGTGGTGGCTCACGCCTGTAATCCCAGCACTCGGGAGGCAGAGACAGGAGGATTGCTGAGTTCGCGGCGGCTTGCCTGGGCACCATAGTGAGCTCAGGGCCAGCCTGAACTACAAAGCGAGACCCTGTCTCAAAAAGCAAAAAAAAAAGAGCGATCAGCCTCCTCTGGTTTCCCAATGTGTGACCAGAAAAGCCTCAAGATGTGGACTAAGGGCACTGGGGAGGCGGGGATAGACTGGATGGCCTCTGAGGTTATCATGGGGCCCTCCCGGCGATCCTTGTGGAGGGCGGCCCTGTCCCTCACTGTGGACACGCCTCTGCGGACCTGAACTCCGTTTCTTATCACCACTGTTGTTTTCGGGCAGCTCCACTTTTTATATTCAGAGAAAACTCAGGCTCTGTGCTCTTTACTCTTCTCCCCCCCAGTCAGGCACTGGTGGAAGGACAGACTCTGTGCTGGGGCCCACAGGGGCATCGAGCCTTCGGTGAGACATAATTTGCAGGGCGCCATGTTCCAATAGCAAGAAAAAAGTGTTGTTAAAGTACTGAAACACCAAGCTTTCCCTTTCTTCCATGGTTTCTGTCTCTCTGTGTTTCTGTCTCACTCTCTGCTTATGATTTTTTTTATTTGCTGTTTGATGTTGTTTCAAGTTAAGAAAAATATAAATTGTAAGCCATTAATTAGCATGACTTTTGCCATTCATCTTTATTTTAGGCAGTGCTAGTTTTACGTGCAAATATCAGGGCATTTTCCTCCTATGCAGAATGTCCAAATGTTACACAATGCGATAGACGGCTTGTGTCTGGTGGCCACAGAGCTGGTCCAAAGGAGCAAATGCAAGCCAGATTCATGAACGTTGGAAGAGGGAGTACAGAAAGGGTCCAGTGCATCATTCTTTAGACAAGGGGTCCTTCACAAGGGGTCCCTCCCAGAATCCTACCTACAGCCTGAGGCGAATCCGGTCCTGAGGGCTGCCGGTGGGTGGGAGAAGCCCACTGGAGACCTGTCCTGCCCCAGCTGAGCACTGGTCCTGGGAAGCTGAACCAGACCTCACTACTTGCCTTGTGCCCCTGCCCTGGGCCCCAGCTTGTCTCTGGGCCTCTGCTCGCTGGCATGGAGCACAGCACTGACTGCGTAATGTACAGGTTGGAAGAGGCAGAACCGCGCGCAAGCACAGATGTCAGTAACCTGAGGCTTAGGCTTCTTTGTCCCACAACTTCAGTTACAAAAACGTGTGTTCAGAGATAATGTGGAGAACTTCAAGGCAGAGACGATCAAGCTCTAAAACCCAAGTGCGGGATCACCCAAGTGTAGCACACCGTTCCACAGCGTGTCTACTAAAGACGAATGCCAGGCCCTTTGGAGAACGCAGGCCGAGCATCTTCAGACACTGGCATAAAGGCTGGTGATGAAGCTATCACCCCGCCATGGACAGAGAAGGAAACTCACCAGTGAGCTCCAGGGGAACGAAGATGGCTGCTCTGAGACTCTGCCCTCTGCCAGAACTGTGCTCTCATGGCACTTAGTAGATCATAATTAACAAATTAATCAATGACAGAATTATCTGCTTACAGCCTCAGGAGGGCAGGGTCTGAATCGCACGGCATGTTGGGGCTCTAGGCTGTGCTTGGTAGGCTCAGTGCACTGAGAAGGAAGAACGATCCTTTCCTGAGGGCTGCTACTGTCCCAGCAAGAAGGTCTGGGGCAGCTGCGGTGCCCGTTCTCTGTAACTTCTTGTAAATATACTCGTTCTTTAATTACTTCCGTAATAAATCGTGTCTGGTTTACTCCACAAAGAGGAGTCAGAGATCTAAGGATCTCTGTCTGCTGTCAGCATAAAGTTCTCATGCATGGCGCCCCGGCAGCTGTCAGAGATGCCTGCCTCGATACCATGGTGCGGACTCTGAGGCCCACCCGGCCAGGCCATGTGTCAGCACCCCTTGGAGGGTGCGAGGGAGCCCCACTGTCTGCGGGTGCAACTGTTCCCGTCCAGTTTCTGCCTGGCTGCCTATCAGTCTCCATTTCCCCTCTGAGATGTACAATCAAAAGCAGGGCCCTTTTCAAGCTCTCCATTCTGTCACTGCCTCGTCCCGGTTTGTGGACCACACTGCGTCCAGATGTGGGGTGTCTTTAATTCCTGTCTCTGTGACAGAAACCCCGCACCCATTTTGTTCCCAACATGCACCCAGGCCACATAGTGGGCGTTTTGGAAATGCTGATCAAACGGATGAGTGAACCCTCCATCGTGCCCGTCCCTGTCCCTGTCGCCTCAGCTCTGCCCTGGTGACAGGTGTGCCTGGAGGCCAGAAGTGGGTCACCGGCAGGACAGCCTTGTTTCCGGCCCGAAGAGAAAGGCCCTTTAATCCTCCCTCCTCTGGCAAAGTGGCGCTGTTGTACCTTTGGATTAGGAAGGCTTTATTGAAGCGGGGACCATCGACCATCGTTTAGAGAGACAGCCAGTGAACACAGACCAGACAGAAGAACGGGGGTTATTGTTAAAATATGCAAATCCAGAGCCCATTGAAATGCAAACCCTCCAGATAAGATTTTTTAATAATCTGGCTGCTGCTCCACTCCCTGCTCCCAGGAGGCCATCTGATGCTTGCTGGGTCAGGACACATCGCAGCATGTAGGCCCTGTCAGCTCTTCACCTCTGTCCTCGTCCAAGCTGCCCAGGATGCGGCAGGCGGCCAGCCAGGGCCCTGGCCGTTCCTTGGGCAAAGCAGGTAAGGTGGCCTCTGGGTCACCCTGCTTCCCATGCTCACCCTCAGCCTTGACCTCCTCTTAGTCCTTGCCTGCCAAGTCCTGGGTCCTTGCCTTCTCCCCCAGTGAGCCCTCCACGATTTGGGGGGGTCCTCCCAACTGCATCTAGCACCTTCATCCTCACTGCCTCTGGACTCTGGGTCGGCTGCTGTCAAAAGGGCCCTCGAGCCAGGCGTGGTGGCTCACACCTGTCATCCCAGCACTCAGGAGGCAGAGACAGGAGGATTGCTGAGTTTGAGGCTTGCCTGGGCTACATGGTGAGCTCAGGGCCAGCCTGAACTACAAAGTGAAACCCTGTCTCAAATAAAAAAGGCCCTCAAAGGGGTGAGGGAGCAGCAGAACAGCGCCACTGCCTAGCGAGATGGCTGTGCTCAGCCAGGCACACATGCTGCCACTGAGGCGGGATGCGAGGAGCCCGGTGTGTGGGGGAAGCTGCACGCGCCGTGGCAGCAGGGGTCCTCCCACAGTGCAGACCTTGTCATGACACGGGATGGGTCTCATGTCCTTCAGTCCTTACTGAAACCCAGGCTGGAGGAGGGGGGAGAATGGGGGCCGAGGTGAGGAAGGCCACGGGGCGTGACGGTGTGAGGACATCTCCCGAGGGGCCGGTGTGGGCCCGTTTTGTAGTGGCGAGAGCAGCGGCTAGTTGGAGGCAGGGAACCCACAGGGCCACATTTAGGAAGAGCCAGGAGGAACGCGTGCCATAGGGAGGAGTCAGGTCTGAGGGTGCAGAGAACACTGGGCAAACGTTTGGGCGGGACGGCTGGTGTTCTGTCAGCACCTGCCCTCCCCCTCTCCCCCCGGAAGACAGGTTCCAGGGCTTCTGCACAGGAGGCGCTCAGAGAGTTGACTGAACGACCCCAGTCTGGCTTTCACTCTTGGCTCCTGAGTGGGCCCTCTCGCAACCCACACTCGGCACAGCGGGCCTGCGGGTGCAGGGACATCTCTGCAGCCTTCGGTCTGGAGGGTCCTCTTTGCAGCCCGCGCATCCTCCTTGGCTCTGCCCCCACCAAACAGCCTGGGCGGTTGCTATGCAACAGGCTGCTGCGCTCTGCTGTGTCCAGAGGGCAGCAGCAGGTGACACGGAGCAATGGTGGGCGGCCGTGCTGCCTACGCTCCTTCCGTCTGCTCTCCTTCGCTCTCATCCTTCCAGGGCCCCCTCCTCTCCTCTCCCTTTGGAATCCGTCTACAAAATGATTTCCCCTCAACCAGAGGCCTCAGACCAAGAAGACTCCCCCAGGATGGGATGGTCCGAAGTCACCCCGGCCCCGCCGAAACGCCCGGGCTGCTTCCCGAAGGTTGGGCAGGCTCCCACTGGCGTCCCTTGCCCTCCCAGCCCCCTAGCTGCCACGGGGGCACCTCTATGGGTTGAGGCTTCTTTGGGCCGTGGCAGGGTTAGTGGAAGGTCACAGTGAGAAACAGCCAGGAGGGGACATGGGACCAGCATCCGGTCCCTGTCTGCAGAGGCCAAGGCCGCAGGGCCGGAGCAGCGCCCGGCTTTGTCTCCGCTGCGCTTCCCTCTACAGCTCCCACCAACCGGCCGGCGGTGCTGGTGAGGGTGGGAGGATCCTCGTGGTCTTAATTAAGACCCGCTGCCGTGGAAACCAAGCTAATTAGCCTGCACGGCCCGGCTGGGTCGCTAACCCTCTTCAGGATGGGGGTGTGTGATGTTCGGAAAAAACAGCGTGGATAGATAATTCTGGCTGAAAGAAGCCCTGATTTTGGTGTGAGGCCCGGCTTGTGGGCCTAGTTGTGTCATGGGCTTGCTCTTGGGAGAGGGGCGGTTACTTAACCCCTTAGAGATGCCTCCCCGTGGGGCTGCAGGTGACTGAATGGGACAGCGGAGGCTCAGCTCTCAGCACAGTGCCTGGCACCTCGTTAGTGCCCCAGGAAAAAGTGACAGCAGGGCTCTGCCTCCTCCCCATACCCCTCCTCCTCCCCTTCCTCCTGGTTCTCTCCCATCTTCCCTCTTAGAATTTCCATCATTTTGAAGAAAATATTCACTCAAATTTGATTCTTTTCCTGTTTCACTCTCAAATCCCTAGGCTCTCTTTTGGATGCTACTGAGCCAAAAACATTGGACAGCTTGGAGAGGGTTCGAGGCCCTGTGACGCAGTGAGCAGGGCACACCCTGACTTCAGGACGGTGGCTGCACTGTCCCTCAGCGCCTCCTCCACCCCCTACGTGGTCTATCGAGAACAGAGCTGGATACAGTTCTCCCATTTCTTCATGCATCCCTCTACCCAATGCTCATCGTGTGCCTCCGTGTGCGAGGCCTGTTCTGTGATCCCCGCCCGACGCCATGTTGCTGGGACAGCCTTTCTGACGGGACAGGCAGGCCCACCCTTCCCGGGCTGCACTGTGCCTTCCACCCTCAGTGCAGGGGACTGGCCAGCCACACGGCCCTTATTGGCTCACCTGGCTGCCCATAGACTCGGACCAGCGGCTCTAGGACACTTGCTCACATCCTCACGGTGTAGGCTGGGCTGCCAGGGTTGGGGTTGCCCGCACTCACTCTGGCCAGCTCTGGGACTGGGAAGGAGGGGTTTCCAGCTGGAACCCATCTCATTCCTTCCCCTCGCCCATCCCCAAACCAGAGTGCCACAGGCTTGTCCTCCAAGGCTGCCCTCCTCTCCTGAGTGGCTCTTAGCCTGAGGTCTCCGGTCCTCATCTAAATATGTTCAGGGGCCTAGTCCTCAATGAGCAGGCTCCTGGTGCCCTTCCGGTGGTGGTTGACATGGCCCAAGGCCATCAGATATGGGGCTGTCTTTATGCATGGCTAACCCTTCCCAGTTCACCGGGGCCCTTCTGGGTCTCTTGACAAGCCCGGTAAGCTTAGTGGGCAGGTGGTGGCACTGAGCCCACAGCCTTGGCTGGACACAGACCCTTACCCACGTCATCTCCCATCTCCCTTCTTCTCCCAGCTGTCCCTGAGCCACGTGCTCTGAAGCCCCCCATGCTTCCCAGGGGGCCTGTCCGGGCTGTGCTCCCTGCTGCCAGACAGCCTCCTCCATGTCGGGGAGAGGGGTCCTGACCCTCCCCCACCTGTCCCATCCCAAACCCTCCTATCTGTTATGTGCCTCAGTCCCCAGGCACGTTTGATGCAAAGTGAAGCCCACACCAAGTAAATGACAAATCTAGAGGAAATTGCTCTTAATCCCCATGCCACAGCCTGATGATGCCAGCCGAGCGCAAACCTGAGTCATCCCAGAAATGGCATCGACATTTGCCTTCTGGAATTTGTTTTGTCTCTGGGCTTTAAATTAATCTCTCCCTTTCTCTCTCTCCTTCCCTCCCTCCCCCCTCTTTTTCTCTTTCCCTCTCTCTCTCTCTCTCTCTCTCTCTCTCTCTCTCTCTCTCTCTGTCCTTCCTCCTCCTCCCTCTGCCCCTTGCCCTCTGTTTTCTAATATGAGCCTGCACCACCAGCTCGTCCAAGTCTGTTTTCCTGGCATTAATTAACACAGCTCTCCAGCCTCCAACAGGCTAAATGATGAATCAGGTTAAATTCCAGACAACAGCCGCACACCGCCATCAGTTAGCCATCTCTGGGGCAGCGTCATTAATAAGCGTTGATCACGGCCCTCCTCCTGGAACACGCTGGGGTCTCTGAGTCACGGACGCTGCCTGCAAGTGTGTCAGGCTTAGGTGTGAGTTTGTGTGTGTGCAAGAATGTGGGTAGGTGAGTGACCATGCGAGTGTGCAGGACACACAGGAGTGGGTGTGTTTGTGAGTAGTATGCATGGAACTGTGTGTGCACAGTGTGCGTGAGTGTGGAGGGGTGTGAGGTATGTGTGTGCCCATGGTGGATGTGTGTTCAGGTGTAGTGTGTGGTGTCCCTACCTCTCCTGTGCTCTTTTCTGATTTTCTTCCAAACTCTGCCTCTGGCCGGGTGCCACATCCCCCAAACACTAGGGTTCTCCAGGTGCCACTAGTCCCTTATCTTGTCCCCTCCTCTTCCTCCTCAGGGACTCCTCATGCCCACAGCCCAGGGCTCATTTCCTCAAGGTGGAGGCTGCACCCACGGGCCCCTCCCCTGTCCCTTGAGGCCCCGCCCAGAATACACATTCTCAGGGCCTGGCAGGTGTCGGGGTCCACTCTTTCCCTTCTTCTGTGCACTTCCTAACACTGTCTCCCCTCAACAATGGTAGCACCAGCAACCCACTAGGGATTATTCCAACAGACATTTCCGGAAGGCTCCTTGAAGCAGGGTGAATGGGTCACCCCAGACTTGCACATGAGACCGTGCGCCCAGGGTCCTGGGCTGCGCACGTGCAGGCAGGGATGCGTGTGGCCTCCCGTGGAGGTGGCCACCAGCAGCTCATCTCCTTAAAGGTTAATTAAGAACCTGAAGCTGGACGCATGGTGCGGTGTGACGCGATGCGGCCTCTCTCCAGACCATTAAACACTAATTAGCTTTGCAAAGTCTACTGAGCCCCCGAGGTCTCATCAAGGCAGGAGCTGGCCCTGGGTGCCCTTTCAAATGGCAGTGAAGTCACCCCAGCCCCCAGCTGACCTGCGGGGCAGCCCCGCAACCCCAGGCTTCGGGCCACATTTCCCTTCATCTCCCTCTCTCGGCGTCTCTCCTGCCCAGCCACACTGGTCCTGCTCTGCCCACTCACCACTCCTGGCGCCTGCTGCAGGCCTGGTGGTCTGTCAGCCACAGCTGGCCCTGCTTCCTGCAGCCCTTCTGTTCGGAGGCAGCTTCACCGTCTCTACCTCCTCAGCGGCTCAGAGGCAACCTCAGGATGGGGCTGCAGTGGCCCTGGGGTCTGGTGGGCGGGACAGGAAGCTGAGGTATGGACACAGAGCCGCCCGAGTCCGTGTCCCCAGCGAAGGACAGGAGGTGGTGGTGGAGCGAGTACCCTCCCCTCACACCCACTTCATCTTTAGTCCACCAGTCCTGGAGCGTCCCTGGGTGCACTCTGCCTCGCCCTCTGCTGTCAACCTGTTTCCTGAGGTGCCGGTTTCTTGCCAGGCCTGCCTTCCCGGGGCCGAAATTCATTCCCTGTGGCCCAGAGGCAGGGGAGGCCAAAAGGTAGAGCTCATTCCTTTGGGCGGCTGCCCCTGGGTGGAACCTGCCTTGTTTGGAGAGGACTTTGGGGGAAGAGCCCTAGGAGAAGGCTCCTTCCGTACCCAGCTTCACCCTGAGGCGGGCAGCGCCCTTGGCAGGAGGAAACCTGCGGAAGTCGGAAGTCGTGCTCCATCAGCCACCTGGCCTTGTTTCTAGCACAGACAGTTGTCAGAGTGAAGGGATTTGCTGAACAGCGCCGGAAGCATGCTGGTGCCCGGACACCAGAGAAGAAAGACGACCCCACCCACGCCCCACCCAGTCTCCCAGGGCACCTGGCCAGTGAACAGAACCGGATTCTTGGCTCAGCTTCGGAGGAGTTTGAAGAAGAAATAAGTTAGGCACCGCTCTCATGCGCATGTGACGACACTCCACTGTCACCGCTGCCATCGGCGCGCTCACGGTCGGCATCATCATCGTCCCCGCCTGGCACCTTTACCACTGTTACCACCTCTGTCACCACCACCCTTGTCCTTGTGACAGTCACCTTCCGTAGCCTGTGCAGGAGCTGGTGTGACGCTGCAGGGATTGCTGTTGGCGGAGTCCTGGAGATGGGGCGGGGCTCCTGGGTGGGACAATCCCTCTTGGGCGTCTCAGAGCCCGGACACGGTCGCGATGTGCTAGGCTGGTCACCTGCACATGGTGTCATGGGAACCGGTGACCAGTGGGCCATGACTAGCAGCGGACTGTAGCTTTAGTCGCTGGGGCTCTGTGCAGCTCCAGTGCGTACGCACAGGGTGGATGTCCGCCGTCACCTGCCTCCACACAGGCCAGCCCAGCAGCGCGCCCTTGCTCTTCTCCACCTTCCCCCCTGACGACGCCCTGTGCCCCCAGGGCCACTGACGAAGGCTGGAGGGGGTGGCCAGTGCCCATTGTGCAGTCCCTCCACTCACCCTCGGGTCCCCACCCTCCCACGACAGGCAGGGCTGAAGTGGGCCTGTGTGGGCATTAGAGGCGCAGCCCAATTTTACAAGAACAAAGTATTATGATTGCACTGATTTCGACCATAAATCATATTTCCTATCTCTCGCCTTTCTCTCCCGCGCCCTAACTTAAGCCTTGGTATTTTCTTTAGCTGCTGCCACTGTGGAGCCTGGAGATGATATTAGGATAATGATGATAAATTTTACCCTGATGCCTTGCCACTCCCTCTGTGGGGGCGGGGCGCGTTCGTCCCACAGTGGATCCCTTGCCTGGAAACTGGGGGCCTGGGGGAGGGAGGATGCTCCCTTGGGCACAGTCCTGTGCGTCCCTGTGCGTGGGCACGTGACCCACTTGTGGGAGCGTGTGTGTCTCCCCAGGTATCTCCTCACGTGTGTGGAAAGGCCTGGAAGGCCTTTTCTAGGGCGATTGTGTGTGGACACAGGGTCATGTCCCTGCCAGCAGAGGCACGTGCAGTGGAAGGGAACAGGGGCCGGGCGGGCGTCAGGCTCGGCTCTGAGCTTCCCCAGGACCCGCTGTCCTGCCTCGGGGTTCTCAGTGACTTGGGATCCTGTGTCCCCCTGTTTCCCTCACGTGATGATGCACACTGCTTGCTGCCCCCTTGTTTCCAGACCCTCCCCGCGGGAAGCACCCTCAGGGCTCCTTCTCACACAGCCTCCGTGGGATCTCCGTGTCTGGCACAGTACATGTTTGCCCACATTTTCCTACAAACTCTGGCCTCAGGAAATCCTCCTGAAGCGCAGAGACCCGCAGGCCAGTGCTCACCCTGACCCCAGAAGAGGCCTCGCTGCCTGGGACAGCTGAACTTGTTTATCGCTCATGCTTTTCCAAGCTGCACCGACCCACTGATCCCTGAAGCAGGGGACCAGGACACTGGGCTCTGGGGTGGAGCCTCACGGCCTTTCTCACGAGCCCTGCAGTGGGGTCCCAAGGGGCCGGTTGGCACCCTGCACTGGGGCCATGGCCGAGATGAGAGGTGGCGGGGTGGGGTCAGCCTTTCAGGGAGCTTTTCACCATGCACTCCACTTCCCTCTGGTTCATCCATGCAGCGAGTCCCGCCAGGCCAGCGTCCCTGAGGACGGAGCACAGGGCTCGGCGCCCTCCCTTGCTCCCCCACCGGAGCCTGCCGTGCTGACACCTTCTCGGGACCTGCAGCTTAGGTTTGCTGCAAACAACTCACAGTCCTGAGCACTGTGCCCGGCCGAGGGAGACGACTGACGGTGAGTCATACTCTCAGAGACACCCACGAGATGCTGGCACCACCGCCTGGCCCCCTCCGGAGTGCAGGCTGCCCCAGCTTGGATGCCTCCGGCGACGGGAAGCTCACTGCACCGTGAGTCAGCTGTCTGCCTTTGTCACTCTCCTCCACTGCCCAGCCCATGCTGCCCTTCAGGACGAGCCTGGTGCTCTTTGCATCGGCCGATGAGAGAGGGGCGTGGGGACACCGTGGGCCCTGCACAGGGGCAGGAAGGCTTCCGCGAGGGTCAGCATTGTGCCCCACAGGAGACGCACTCCTCAGGACCTGTGGGTGTCGCTGGGTGTGTCAGGGGACCTGCTGGGGAGCGGCCTGGAATCAGCAGCTGACAGCCGTGTTCACACATCTCCCCATGTGTCCATCTCGGTCCCCATTTTAAGGGACGTGTCTAGAGGGTGGGAGACCCCGGGGTTTTGCCTCCGGCTCTCGGGACACCTCATGGCAGTGCTTCTAAGCGGGCAGGTGCAGGCCCATCTGTTCCCTTCGCAGCTTGGGTAGTGTCGCCTGTCCTGGTGCCACACTCACCCCGCAGAGACCCGGCCCCTTCCTGAATGCTCCAGAGGAGCCCGGCCGGTGTGGCGCCCAGGGCCCTGCTGACTCTGGGGTTGAGGGTGATGAGAAGAAGTTGCTCCTCGGAGCCAGGCGGGCAACAGTCTTGGCTGTAGTCCCTGCTTCCTTCCGGTGTAGCATGGTGGCTGCACTTTGCCGAGCCTCGGTTTCCTCACTCATAAAATGGGAACTGATAATCACTACATCCAAGAGAGTATCATGCCAAGAGTATCATGTCGATATTCACAGGAAGCTGCTCCTACCAGGTGCTCAGCTCTTTAATGCAAAGCTGATGCCACTCAGGTCAAGACCCTCTTCCTCCAGGGAGGCTTTGGCGATGAGTTCTAGGTCTGATGGATCTGGGTCTCGAACTGAGGATGCCACACCCTCCCGATTTTGATTTGTCTGTAGACGGGTATCTGCAGGCTGTTTTGTCTGTGGGGCTCAGAGTGGTGTATACTGTGGTGTGTGTGTGTGTGTGTGTGGCCCAGTCCCCTCTGCAGGAGGCAGGAAGGACACTGAGGCTCATCCTCAGTGTGACCCTTCGCGGCTCTCCTCCCCCAGCCTGCCTGTCTGGTCTTCCAAAGCCATCCTGGCAACTCTATCCTGGGAGACTTGTGACCATTTTGTTTCTATCAAGTAATTTTGACTGGAGATAAGTGATCACACACACGCAGCCACCTGTCCACCTCCTCTTTGCTCTGACAGCCGTCCTGAGGGCTGCACAGAGAGAGTAAGGAACCTTCTTTCCCCAGGTTCACCCTGGAGTGTGCAGGGCTGGAGGGCCCGGGGGGGGTGGCATCGGAGCAAGGTGCTTTTTCTATTGCTGCAGCCCTGGTGGGAAGGGCGTGGCCTCATAGGGACAGAGGCAGCAGGACGGGGAACTGGGCATTGGCATGCTCTGCCTAGGGCGCTTCACTGGGCCCTGCCCCAGCCTGGACAGCAGGCAGGACCTCTGTTCCACCCGGGAAGTCAGGACAGAGGCCAGGTGGAGCCCCAGGTCCCTACAGCCAGCTCAGGGCCCCTTGCTGGGAATTAACTTTGGGGAGACTGACCACTGGTGTACAGAGAGAGGTGCTGTGAGGCCTCGATAGGGATGGGGGCGCACACCTCCAACCCCACACTCTGGAAGGCTGAGGCAGGAGGGCTGCAAAACAGGCTGGCCTGGGCAAATGCGTGGCTTAAAATAAAAGAATAAAAAGGGCTGGACATGTCATTCTGTGTGAAGGTTCTGAGTTCAGTTCTTAGTACAGATGGACAGAGGGAGCAAAAGAAAAGAAAGGAAAGGAAAAGAAAAGAAGAGGCCCAACAGCACGGTGGAGCCGTGGGTCCTGACATGGGCAGGCTTAGTGGGCACTATGTTCTGTCTTGGGGGCCCCCGTGACGAGTGCTTACCGGGCCATGCACACAGGCGGGAGCTGTCTGCAGAGACCCCAGTTCTGGCCCCGAGGGAGGTTCCAGGGTGTGTGAGAGCTCGGAATCACACAGTGTGGCCTCAGGAGGGAACGGACACAAGCCGGGAACAGAACGGGGCCTGGGAGCACACAGAAGCCACTGGCTGCAGTTGCAAGCATGCTGCTTTAAGAACAGTATTTTCTATCTTTGCGCCCTAAATTTTATCTGGTGAGAAGAGGGATAAAAAGCATGAATGGGAATGACTGTGTGCATCTGTAGGAGCTCTGCCATGAGCCATTTTGTGCATTTGGGGATGGGCCATTGTGCTATGAACTGATCGTGTGTGTGTGTGTGTGTGTGTGTGTAAAAGTGGGTAAAACTGGGGAGGAGGAGTCACATTGCCACTTCTGGGTGTGACATCCCAAATGAGAACTTTGGAGGTTGTAGTACTGAGTGTGGTCACCAGATGGCGCGCAGGTGCAGTCTAAGGGCTCAAATCGGCGTGCCTGGGCTGGCCTTTGTGTTCTGCTTCCTGCCTCTAAGGGCTGGCCCTGGGACTGAGGGGAGTGCGTACTGTCAGAGGGTGGGAAGGGACTGGCTGGCTAAGGGCTGGGCGCTGGTGTGTGGGTGCTGTACACACTGCCTGCTTCTTACCCTGTCTACCAGGGCACTGTCCACACCCAGGCCCTGCAAACGCTGGTTCTCCAGGCAATGTGTGTGTAGACGAGCTGATGGGCACCTGCGGCTACAGCAGGCCTGGAACTACCGCTGCCCAAATTCTCCCCCATTCTCCAAGCACTTCTCCAGGAAGCTCGCTGGGTCTCCTCACCCCCTTTCCTGCCTCTAAATACCCCTTGCCAGGGTCTGGGGTTCACGCTGCTCAGCAGTGGCTCTGCGTGGTTCACTCATGAATCTTCCTAGAGAGACCAAGTCCTGCGGGTAGTCTGAGCCTCGCACAGGTGGACACCCAGAGCGAGCGCCAGGTGAAAGCCGGGCCACCTAGGCACACACTTCCGACTGGCCTGTCCCACGGGCCCAGACTGAGCAGCAGCCTCAGCATCAGGGATACTGACCCCCGGGGCCTGGGAGGCAGTGGTGAGCACACGGGTGCTGGGCAGGGGCAGGGGCTGAGCAAGCAGCCCTGAGCTCAGTGGGCCCTGGACTGGTCTGGAGACCTGCAGCTGGGCCCGGGAAGGTGGCAGTTCAGCTGGGCCGCCACAGGAGGATGCTGGTCTGGTGCGGGCCGCCATGGCCGAATGCACACCCATGGCTCTCTGCTTTTCTCAGCCTCGCTGTCTGTGCATGAAGCCTCATTGGCAAAGGGCTCCCGGAGGCACTGAGATGCGCGCGAACGTGAGGGCAGGCGCTGCTGTCCCATCTGCAGAGGGACACATGGCTCCGGGTAGAATGCGCCTCAGTGCCAGCCTGGGGCAGTCTTGCCACCTCCAGGATTTATTTCTCCAGGGACCACACATGCTTCCTTTTTGAAGACCCTGAGAGAGGAGCGTGGTGCCCTCCCTGAGTCGCTCCGTGCCCTGTCCATCGGCTGGCACCATCTTCCTGACTGACCAAAGCCACTCAAGCCCTGTTTACTGGTGCGGGAGGGGGGGGTAGGGAAAGGGCAGAAGTTAATGAAAGCACCTCAGGCTAAGCGGAGCTGTCCAAGCTGCCGCCTACAGCCACTCCCCAGTACAAGCTGCAGCTGGCAGGCTATGAAGGAGAGGGAGGGAGAAGAGGCAGAGGTGCCCAGGAGCCAGGGAAAGAATAAGGGCACAGACCTGAGAAACAAGGTGTCGTGTGGAATGCAGCTGCCTGAGCGCAGGGGACACGGTTCCTGGGAAAGCACTGTGTGCCAGGGACTGGTCAGCGCATGTCTGGATGAACATCACAGGTGTGGGGTGTGGGGTCATCCCGAGGGGCCCCAGGGGTCCCTGGGAAGCGACTGGGCACCAGGAAGCTCAGAAAGTGTGCAGAGGGCTCTGTGAGCTCCGACCTTTTGGGGATCCCCCAAGAGGGTTCTGCTCCTCTGAGCTTAGGAGAGAATGCAAGCTGGCCCCCAAGGGGAGGGGACCCCGAGACAGAGAGGCTCACCCAGTCTCCCCACCACCCGGAGCAGCGGACTGACCCACTCGGCTCCTCACTGGGGCACAGAGGTGGCCCAAGGAAGCCCCGTCTTTCTCCGCAGTGCCAGGCCCACTGCACCCCAGGAGCTCTGACCCAGTTCCTGGGGTGGCATCTGGGCAGGTTACACATGTCTAATTACTAGTAATTGTTCCAAATGGCGCCTGCTGGGCAGAGCCCCACTGTGCCTGTGCCCTGGCCTGGCATGGGGGCCATTCCAGGGGCCACGACACGCTGCCTCCTAAGGAGTAGAAGACAAGGTTTCTCCTCATTTGGGTGCTGTGCTCCCCCACACCCCAGCCGGCCACCCCAGAGCCCACAGCGTTCCCCCAGGGAAGGAGTCATGGGTCTGTTCTCCAGGCTCCCCTTCCAGTGTGCACACCCCTGGGGAGGCCACGCTCAGGGCATGATGGGGCAGAGGGGGAGGAGCCTCCTGTGAGGAAGACAGTGCTGGGGGCTGGGGGTGGGTGCACAGTGGGAAACAGGTGTCATGGATTTGTCAGTTTCACCGCTGACACCCCAGAACTGACTTGCAGTCACCAGAGGATGCAGGTCTAGCGAGCATCTACTATCCTCCTGGTGAGATGGCCTAGCTCTGGGGGACCGCTGAGTGCCAGGCAGAGGCGCATCTGCAAACAAACTATCCACAATGACCAGCTTTGAGTGCTGCAGGGTGGGACAGGGAGAACTGGGCACCCAGCTGTCCTAGAGAAAGTGTCTCTGGGGAGGGGACTGAGGGTGAGGAGGGGCAGGGGTGGGAGAAGTCAGAGCCTCTGGGCAGTGAGAGCCGGGGCGGGGGCAGCAGGCTGCGCCCTGCACTGCGGAGGCTGTGGCCAGGCTGGCTGGGCTTGTCCCCTCGAACTGCTAACTGTGGGGGAAAGGGCAGGCCTGTGGAGACTGGGGAGGCAGCAGACAGAAACGGAGCAGGTTCCAGGGCTAAGGGGGTCAGGGAGAGGGCACATGGGCCCCCACGACCTGCTGGTTGGTGTGGAGGGAGGTGAAGGCGGGACACGGTGCCAGCCAGAGAGGCCTCCGAGGCTCAGGGGCCGAGTTCCCCTGTAGATGCCAATGGTAGGACAGTGGGATCCGGGAGACAGTGCACCGCCCCCTCTGGCCAAGTGGGCTGGTGGCAGTGGCCATGCAGGGAAGATTCATCCACTGTGGTCACACTGATCTACTCATCAATCAAGGCCCAACACTGAGCCAATTATTCACTTATTAATAAGGGTTTGCGAGCCCAGCCCCCACCACGAAGCTCTGCTGGGGACTGTGGAGCTTGAGTGCTGAGGGGAGGGGCCCCACCGCAGCGGTGCTTCCAGCCTCTGCCCCACCGCCTACCTCTGGCCAGTGCCGTGTCCCCACCGACACCTGCCTCTGCCTTTTGCTCCCCTTTCTCCTTCTCGAAACGCTCTTCTGGAAGGAGCACAGGAAGCAGCTGCCATCTGGCCCCTGTAGGACAGGCTCACATGGTCACACCTGCACCCCTTCCTGGCCCCCATCCTGGGCCCCACGGCTCCCAGCTCAGCTCAGCTCACCTGGCTTCTTTTTTTTTTTTTTTTTTTTTTTTTTTTTTTTT
>PVIC010006211.1:43493-55188 GCA_004025085.1 Thryonomys swinderianus | reverse complement strand
CACGCCCACCAACAATCAACACTGCATACCACAATGCCAGGCGTGGTGGCTCACGCCTGTGATCACAGCACTCGGGAGGCAGATACAGGATTGCTGAGTTCGCAGCGGCTTGCCTGGGCACCATAGTGAGCTCAGGGCCAGCCTGAACTACAAAGCGAGACCCTGTCTCCAAAAAGCGAAAAAAAAAAAAAAAAGATTCTTCTCAGGTGTGGTACCCAGCCACTGAACTGGGTTTACACTTGATGATTAACTCAGTTGTAGTTTTAATCCTGATGATGCAGTTGGAGTCAGCCACATACTGATTTCATCCTTATGATCGTCTGATTCCTTCTGGATGAGCTGTCAGTGCTTTGGCTGCATTCGTTATGTGTGATTACCTTATCCCTACAGAAATATTCATTCCATGTCCGGGCCTCAGCACTAGATAAAGGACAATTCTGTTAACCTCATCTGTACAGCTGGGGTTCTCCCTGATGATCTCAAATCTGCACCCAGATTCATCCTTGAGGATTTCGGTTAAAGCTGTCTCAATATTCGTGATTACCTTCCCCAAAGGAAAATTCATGCCCAAAGCTATTCTCAGCCTGTGAGACCCACATAACCAGAGTTAATCAATGTTTAACTTAAATCTGGCCCCTTCTCGTCCCTGAGTAATGCAATCTTGAGAATGTGACTTTTCACCTAACCACATATGCTTGTGCTTCCCCAAGACAGATAAAAACACAGATGATTTTAAGACCTGTTTTGTTCTGCAGCTGCCCCGTGATGTTCTACCCTTGACCCTTTACCCAGTTCCTGCACCGAACTCTACATAAACCCATTGTTTCAATTCGGCACTTCACTAGGAAGTGAAGGCCACATGCGTGAATAAACTTCCACCTTTTAATATTTGCTGCGTGTCCCAGTGTGGAATTCTCTCTCTCTCTCCGTGGCATTACAAGCCTACCAGAAAAATTCCAGAAATTGACACAGCCAGCAGGATGATGTCCCAGCCAAGGAACCAGATTCACCTCCAGTATGGCCTTCAGTCCCACAGAGGTACTGACCAGTGACCCCAGCTCCACAGCCGAATTCATCTAAGAAGTTGACTTCGTTCTTGCAGCAGGATCCAACCCTAAGGACTTTAATTTCCATCCCTTTATTTTTAGTCCTAACTCTTACCCAGACCCATTAACATTTTTTTAGAATAAGCTTTTTTTTTCATGTTAGTCAGAGCTAGGTTTCTGTCACTTGCAAACAAGAGGGTCCTAAACCATACAAAATATCAGGCAGACATTTCTATACCAGCTAGGAGTCTCTGAAAGTTTCTCCTGATAGTTTGCCTTTGGATCCAGAAAACAGATTCAGTTTCTAGCAACTGTGTCACTTCCTACCAGATCTAGGTATGAGGATCCAAGTGTCAGGGAAAAAAGATGCAAAATCAAAAGAGAAATCAAGGAACACTTTCCAGTGAAATTCTTCTAGTCTGAGGCAAGGAGGCCACTATAAAACCCAGTGGGTCAGTCTCAACAAACCTGCACGGTACAACAGAAAGATGGTCTTGGTTCTGACACAGTTCCTCATACTACTCAAGTTTGCTCCATCCTTAGAGTCAAACATTTCCATTTTATGTTTAGCTTAAACCCAATTCCCTCACTAACATGCCTCTTAGTCTGCAAATCCCCCTCAACAGCGCTCATCGAAGAACCCCTTGTCCTTAATCCAACAAACGTCCTATGACCTTGGGACTTCAGATCTCAATAACTCTCTTTCAATAAACTCTTGCTCTTTGTTTTCCAGGACACAATCTTCTGGTTTCTTTTTTTCAGTCTCTTCTCTGCTTCCACACTGCAGGATCTATCTCCTCAAATTGGTCAAGAACTCAAGTCTAACCTCTGGGCCCACTGAGCTACCTGGCCTTTATCTATGATGAAATCCTTTTCTTTAAATGTTCTTACTTAAGTCTCCTTCCCCCATACTTCCCCAAGCAATTCCTGGTTCCCTTTTTTTTTTTTTTTCTTTTTTTTTTGGTGACAGGGTCTCTCTTTGTAGTTCAGGCTGGCCCTGAATTCACTATGTAGTCCAGGCTAACCTTGAACTCACAGCAACCCTTCTACCTCTGCCTCCCAAGTGCTGGGATTATAAACCTAAGCCACCAGGCCCAGCATTCCCTCTTACTCATCCTTGGAACTCAATTACAGAAGAAAACTCTTTCCTGTCTTGGTCAAATTTCTTTACTACACAGATAGCTTGGGTCTAAGCCAAACTCCCTAGGTTCAAATCCTGATCCCACCATTCACTAGCCATAAGACCTTGGGAGAAGTAAGATACCTGAGTGAATAATGCCCATTTTGCCACAAGAAGATAAAAATCCTCAACCCAAACCATGGCTGAAGTTATTACCAGATATAACAAGGAAATGAGCATACTTTTTTTTTTTAGAAGGATGACATGAACCACAATCATACTATTCCTCATAAGTGTGTAGAAATACTACATATAAATCAGAAATAATACAGGGCTGAGGACATAGTTCAGTGGTACTGCCACCTGCCTTGCAAGCGTAAGGTCTTGAGTCTGATCCTTGGTACTGCATAAATAAATAATACATAAATAAGGACAAAGTTCTGGGGTAGTGATTCTCCATAGTATAGATGAGAATTATAGGGAATGGGTAAGGGAACATTACCAGAGACCCCTGCTGTGGGTCCTGGTCTCCTGTGAGCCTATATGACATCTGAGAGAGAAAAAACAGGGAAATGATGACACGGAGACACAAACTAGAGAGAAATTGAGTTTTGGGCTGATCTTAACAGCAAAGACAAGGACCTCTAACATTTTATTCATTTTAAGCATGGGAAGGAGGCAGTTTGGCAGGCCTTGGGATACCTGCTGATAACAAGTATCAAGCAGGCAGGACTGTACAATGAGGGTGCAGACATCTTTGTTGAGGAGAACAAATGATTAATTCAGAGGGGAAGAATTTAGTTGGAGTCAGTTGACCTTGGCTAGAAATGAACTCAGCATAATGGACTACTTCCAATGTAACATGGCTGAATTACAGAGGACCAAGAAGCTTGTGCCATTGTAGCCTGTTAAAACTGGGCACAGATGTCTGCTATAAAAAATCACTTGAGGGTTGGCATATTTAGGGGTGGAGTGGGGTTAATAATTTGTCCTTCTTACAAGTTTCCTGGTGATGTCAATGCTTCCACACGGGAGACCATCGTCTGACAAATAACCACACTACAAAAATGCCACTTTTTTTCTTGGAGATCCCAAATTTCCTGGTTATAGTAATTACATTTAAGGATATGAAAAGCCAAGTACAATATCATGTTTTATTTTTCCTTTTTTTTTTTTTGAGACAGGGTCTTGTTTTGTAGTCCAGGCTGGCTCTGAGCTCACTATGTAGCCCAGGCAAGCCTCGAACTCAGCAATCCTCCTGTCTCTGCCTCCCGAGTGCTGGGATTACAGGCATGAGCCACCATGCCCGGCTATCACGTTTTATTTTATACTTCTCTCATCACTGAAAGCTAGACATCATTGTGCTTAAAAAAAAAAGACCAAAAAAGCAGCAACAAACTTAGAATTCTAAGAGCAGAGAAGAGGAACGCAAAGCCGGCTCAAGGAGGGTGCACATATTGCATGGCCACCAGCAGTGGGGCTCACAGAGCTGAAACCTAGTAAACACAGCAGTCAAGCCATGGCGTAGTCCTGAGAGTAGGAGACACAAAGGAGCGTCCTCTTGCTCCATCTGAATCGGGATGGCACAGCCAGAAACCAGGACACGTACACCGGGCAAAGCACACTAAACTTGCCTTTTCCTGAGCAGTCTTGAGGCCAGACACTCCGCTTTGCATACATGTACACAAACCCGCATTCGCACACTCACAAGCAAGGCTCCTGACTTGGGGACTCAGCTACCAACCCAAGGTTTGTGTGAGTCTGCTTAGCCACTGCAGCGCTCAAAGCAGAGGCAGGCTGCCACTATGCTGAGGGCCAGCAAGGGAGAGACTGCATTCTGTGCCCTGTTGTGAGGAAAATTCCGAGCCACTGGAGCTGCTGGGCTGTCATGGCGGTGCAGAGGCCAGTTCCGAGATGCTATCCAGCCCTACTTTGTTCCTCAGTACCCCATTGATAAGGAAGCATAGTGCCAGGAGGCTAGTTCCTATCAGGTCCCCCAGCCCAGTAAGGTATGGGATGCAGTGGTTGTCAGGATCCAGGGCCTGGTGCCAGGTCAGCCGAACCATCACTTCTGCCAGGTACAGCAAGATCACCACCTGTCATAAGAGCAAGCAGACACAAAAAGCAAGTGAGAAGGCTGAGGAGAGCCAAGAAATACCAAGTGGGTTTCTGGGAAGACACAGAGTAGACCCGTCAGTCCTAGCCACTCTCCTTCCTGAAGCTTCTTTTGGGGTCCGTTTTCTGGCTTGGATATGTGCTAGAAACTTGGCCTCTGGGGTAGTACTGCTGAGGTGGTAGAATCTTTAAGAAGTAGGGCCTAGTGGGAAACTAGGTCATGAATGGATTAAAACCGTCCAGAGGGAGTGTGTCAGGTCCCCTGGGACTGGGTTAGTGGTTTATAATAAAAGAGTGGGCTGGCCCTTCTCCCCTAACACTTGTGCCCTTTCAGAGCATAGCTGGCTCCCTGTTCACTTCTTCTCCATCACAGGTCATAACCAGGGGCCCTCATCAAATGCTGGCACCATAATGTTATAATTCTTTTTTTTTTTCTTTTCTTGAGACAGGGTCTCACTTTGTAGTTCAGGCTGGCCCTGAGCTCACTATGTAGCCCATGCAAGCCTTGAGCTCAGCAATCCTCCTGCCTCTGCCTCCCGAGTGCTGGGATTACAGGCTTGAGAATGTTATAATTCTTTACTCACAAGACCTGTGAGTTCAATAAATCTCTTTTCTTGGAAAGTTACTCAGCATCACTGAGAAAGTCCTTTTCCTAGCCTCCCAAAGTGCCACACAGTCCTGCTGCCAATCACCCAGCAGGACATTCTCTCCTTTTCCAGGCTCCAGTTGTAGGACTGCTTAGAACTTCCCCTGTATTTGCTGGAGTTCCTCTTCCCTGGAGCTTTGGTCTGTAAGACATTCCTGAAGCTGCCAAGGGAGGTCCACATAGTCCTGATTGTGTTCAGTTGTGCCTCCGAACTTTACCCAGGTTCCTTTCTCCCTAACTGGAGCTATTAGCTGCAGCTGCTCAGGACATTTGCTGGGAGATGAATAAGCCTATCTTTTGGGGTCAGGATCACGCTACAATTGCAAATCCCATAAACTTGGGGAGGTTAGAAAATGCCCAGTCCCTGATACTACCAATGCTCTCAAAGAATAGCCCATCTGTGCCCAAAGACCTCCCTGCAGAAGCCCCAGGCCTGCTGGGGACCCTCAGCCAACCGGAGTCCTAGCAGTCTGCTGAATGCTACTGTGAAGCAGGTGCTGACTTAATCTCCTTCACCGCCACCTCATCGCAACCTAGCCTTGAACAGGGGCCACGGGTGCCTCTAAGCAGCACCCTAGCAAGAGCCTGATCCCTACCGACCCCCTGGCTGTGCTGCCATGGATCTCTGCACCCACTCATTAGCCTCTCTAGGGAAACGGCCACGCACTCAGGTGGCGGCTCTGAGGAGTGAGCGGCAGGCAGCATGACACCGTGAGGGGTGCAGCACGTTGTACATACAGCATGTTGGGTGAGGTCTGCAGTATACCACGGCCTCCGTGTCTAGACCAGGCCACGTGGCTAGCACAAGTTGACTGCCCCCCCTACCCCTGGCCAGAACAGGAGACAACGCCGGGCAGCTGAGCGACCCATTCGGCTGCCGCAGTCTTCCCTACCTGGGTCACGCCTGCCAGCAGATACAGCACCAGAAAGGTCTTGCTGTTGGTCAGCGACGGACCCTCCACCAGGTGGATGATGTAGAAGAAAATCAGGTGGCCCGGGATCACCAGAAAGAGGAGGACTCGGGCCGACTTGGAATTAATTTCTGGAAAAAAGCAGAATCAAGAGCACAGCATGACCTTCCTGGAAGCAAGGGCTACCTGGGCGTGTGGCCATCCTCAGTGAGGTTCCACACTCAGTCATCTATTCACCATAGAGTACTTAATGCAACGTGACACGCTCTAGCAATGAGAATTCAGTCTTGTCTTTTGTCACACTGTGGTGCTTAACTGTCGACCTGAGTGGAGAACATCCAGCTGAACTGAGTTAGCCTGGTTCTGGGTGTGGAAGACTCATTTTAAGGACTGTTGTCAGAGCAGTATAAAAGGAGAAGGAGCAGGAAGGATTTCTGCTGGTTTGGCTTGAAGAGCTTTGGCCGTTCTCTCCAGGAGAGCGCTAGCCTTCCTGCCATCACCTTAGGTAGCATCTCCCGGCTTCTGCCACAGATTCTGCAGCTGCCAACACCAGCCTGTGGTCAGCTGGTGAAGACCCTAGCTTCTGTCCCTGACCCCCTGACCTCTGTCACAGACCTTCAGCCTCCTGATGCAGATTCCTCTGGGATCGGGATCATGGTGGACTCCAGGGCCCCTGGCTGGATCCCTCGGGTGGCTGCCGTGCAGACACATCTTTCGCATTCTTCTACTTTTGGCTTGGTGAGTGGCCACTGGAGGCCAATCGTGTACATTTTTATGTCCAGCAGATCACAGCGTGAGCAGGTTTCTGAGGAGCCCTGCTCCCGCCCCGCAAGGTCTAGTAAGCACGAATACATGCATTCGGCTGCTATTTTGGATAAGACAGATAACATTCAAGTAAGCAGAAACAAATAAGAAAGGTCTTTTGAAACTGTGGCAAGTACTATCGCCAATGGGGATAGGACAGGACATCATGCATACAGACTGGAGGTCAGAACCCCTCTCAGGGAAGTGGTCCTTCACTGAGATCTAATGCAGGGGAGAGGATTCTGGCAGAGGGAAGAGAGGAAGTGCAGAGTTCCGAGCGGAAAAGAGCTCGCAGATGTCCATGGGCGTCCCCACGTACCCACGCCAGGGAGGGTTCTGGGCTGCAGGACACCTAGGGCAGCCTCTTCCTCCTAAGCCCCTGGGGTCTTGACAGCACGGTTGGGTGTGTCCGTGAGCCCCAGATTTTCCTCTTCTCTGTGAGTTTAAGACTTGCCAGTGGACGTGATTCATCCTTGTTCCACACAAGCAGCATTTTCACACATTCCCATTGGCTTGTGCCCCTGGTGTACACACATGACTGTTTACACCCTGGTTGTACAAATGGATCTAATCACTTTTATCATTCGTTTTACTAATAAAATTAATGCAACATTGCCTGATGGGACGGTCATGTCTATACAGGTTTAAACCACCTGGCAGGGAACCACAAATGACGACCCCATCGTGAACGTGTTAAACTACTACATGTAAATTGGCTGACCTCTCAAACAGAAATAAGAGTTTCAATAAAAAGTCTCCATTCACTTCACAGTTAATATAATGTATGTCAACAAAATAAGGAAAAGCAAGGGAGAAATTAAATGAAGCATAAAAACTGAAATATCTACCATATGATAATATACAGAGATAGTACATGAATGTGTAAGAGCACAAAAACTTGTTTGCAATAAGAGACAGACAATGAATAAAAAATTTCTTTCTTTTTGTTGTTGTTGTTTTTTGAGACAGGGTCTTGCTTTGCAGTTCAGGCTGGCTCTGAGCTCACTATGTAGTCCAGGCAAGCCTAGAACTCAGCAATCCTCTTGCCTCTGCCTCCCAAGTGCTGGGATGACAGGCGTGAGCCACCATGCCCAGCGAAAAATTTCTTTCTTAAAGGGTAGGGTAGCTCAGCAGTAGGGCACCTGCCTAGTATATGAGGCCTTGGGTTCTATTCCAGCCACCACAAAAGAAAAAAAATCTTTTAAAAATCCCCCAAATAAGTAAAACAGTATACAGCTGGTAGTGCAGAGCATGTGCCAAGAAAACCTATAGAGAACCGATATATAAACAGGAAGAATTCAATAAAATACCTGCAGAAGTAACAGAAAAATGAATAGGTTTTCTATACGTAAATGACAAGTTAGAAAAAAACAAGCCAGGTATAGCACGTGATGTGCAACTGTCATCCAAACCTGGGAGCCCGAAGAAGAAACAGCCCCACAGCCTGTGAACTTGGTCTGGGTAAAAACACACACACACACGCAGGCACACATGCATACATGCAGGCACACACGCACACATGCACCAGACCAAGAAAAATGTGCTAATTGAACAACCATGACTTCCACTTTTGGACAAGATGGGACAGAAACATCTTCCTATTCCTATCCATCCCACTAAGCACAACTAAAAATTCTGTATAACATATGACACAATGATTCTGACGGAGGGAAAAGAAAAGCTAGCTAGTGGTTTCAGGACCCAATAAACAATACAATGTGAGTTTCCTGAGGATTCTTTTTTTTAAAATTTGGTCTTCTGGGGCTGGAGATTTAGCTCAATGGTTCCAGTGCCTGCCTAGCAAGTACAAGGTCCCTGGTTCAATCCCTGGTAATCACATACAACAATTCCAAGTGTGGTGACTCATGCCCACTGGCAATCAGTACCGCATAGCACAGTGCCATGTGTGGTGGCTCACGCCTGTCATCCCAGCACTCGGGAGGCAGAGGCAGGAGGATTGCTGAGTTCAAGGCTTGCATGGGCTACATAGTGAGCTCAGGACCAGCCTGAACTACAAAGTGAGACCCTGTCTTTAAAAATAATAATAATAATTTGGTTTTATGTATCTTAGTCTGGGTCCTAGGAAATATGGCAGTCCAGAAATGCCAAAGGCAAAAGACAGAGACTCAACAAATATCTGCTCTTTTCAGCCAAGGATAAAGGAAATTTGTAGCCTAGCAAAGCAGAGAACTTCTAAGCAGTAACTGCTATTCTCTGGTCAAATACCACAGGACAAGCTGCGGCCCTGCTTCCATAGGAAGGCTGACAGAAGTATCTGGGTTCCCTCCCCTCAGAGGCTGAGGAGGCATCCCGAAGGCAGAAGGGAGAGTCAGGAAGCTTCTCTGCACCGTGTCCCTCACAGGCATGTGAGGAGCAGTAACAGCACCCCTCTCCTTCCCAGCCAGCACGGCCCCGTGAGGAACCTGGACCCACATTCTTCCTGGCAGTAACAAGATGCTTTTCTTTTACCCGGACTGGCGAAATGGAAATAGTGTTTCCTTACCTGCAATGAAACAAGTTAGCTAAAACAGAAGATTTAAATAAGATCCATACTTTTTTTTTTTTTTGCGGTACCAGGGATTGAACTTGGGCCCTTCTGCATCCAAGGTTGGCACGGTACCACTTGAGCTAAATCCCCAGCCCTAAGATCTGTACTCTTATCTGAAGTATCCAGATTCAACCTAAAATTGCATCATACTAAGGGCAAGAAAAGTCTCATGGGAGATGAAAAACAATAACTCAACAGATAATAAACTGAGGTGACACAGATGTCTGAGTTATTGATAAGCAACCTTAACACATTCAGAATGGAGCCATAATTTGTGCATCTACTGCCAGGTGGCTTGAACTACTGGTGGTATGTGAATGACTCTTCCATTGGATGGCTTTTTGTGAATTTTATTAATAAAGAGACTGATAAAAGTGATTAGAACCATTTGTAACACCAGTGATACAAACCACACAGTGGGACAGTCATGTATGGACCACCAAGGGTTCAAACTACAAGGATATTAATGAAGACATCATAAATATGCTTCAACACAAAAGCCCAAATCCCTTAAAACAAATGAAAAAGTAAGTCACGAGGAGAAAGAGAAGATATATAGAATCAAACAGAAATTTTAGAAGTTAAAAATAATAACCAGAAAACCAAATAATTCACAGACTAGACTGAATGGCAGAATGGACGGAGAAAAATACAGTGAACTTGAATAAAAATTTTAGAAATTAGCCATTATAAACAACAGAGGTAAAAGTTAATTGAAAAAAATTAAACAGAGTCTGAAGTACTGATGGGACAATAACAAAAGATCTAACATTCATGTCAGTAAAATATCAAAAGGAAAGAGAAGATGGTGCTAAAAAAAAAAAAGTACTTAAAGTAATGATGCAAAAATTCCAAAATGTGGCAAAAAATATAAATGTATCTATATAAAAGGGTACCAAATAAAAGTAAAATTAACCCTATGGAACCCTAATCAATCCATATCATAATCCAACATCTGAAAAACCAAAGGAAGTTTTAAAATAAGCAAGGCGGAAACACCACTGTACTTAAGAGCAAAAGCAATTCACATGACAGCAGAAGCAATTCAAATGATAATACATTTGTCACCAAAACTATGGAGGTTAGAAAGAAGTGGCAATTTTTCAAGTATTGTAAGAAACACCTGTAATATTATAGACAGCATATGTGTCCTTCTGGAATGTTCCATTGGTCCCCTAACAGACAAATAAAGGTACTTCATGATTTAGGGAAAGGAAAATGTATTGGGAGAAAAGACCTAATTCTGAAAAGAGAAAGCATCTCCAATGGCTTCCAACGGTTATCAAAAACAGAGTCAATCCCTTTCCTCAAACTTCCAGGCCCTGTAGCAGTCTCTCCCTAGCACTCTGGCCTCAGCTTCCTTCATCCCTTCCTGCTCACTAGGCTCTGATGTCACAGGTGCTTTGTTGCTCAGACCCATCAGGCCCCTTCCTGCCTCTGGGCCTTTGCTCAGGCGGTTTGTTCTACCCTGGGATCCTCTTCCCAACCAAGCTCTGTTCATGCTCATGCAGGAGCCTTCTAACCCCGAGCCTGCGTCTATCTGCTGATTCTTTCTCATTGCACCTTGTGCTTTTGTCTTTCGGAACGTATCACAACTTGTCGTCAGGAGCTCACTCGTTCTGTGTTTATCTGCTCCGGTCTTTGTACTTCATGAAGGCAAGACGTTAGCTGCGTCTGTTTCCCCACTGTCACCTGACGCATTACTTAGGAGGCCCTGGGTATCTGAATGAATGAAGAAGTGAAAGACGGGTCTGGCTAGTCGAGCTCCTCGAGGAGTTAGCTGGAGCCTAGGAGATGATCTACTCCAAGGTCAGCCTCTCCGGTAGCCACTGCCGCAAACACCTGATTCGAACGACGCAGATTTTTATTTGTTCAAAGAAGTGGCCACGTGGCCTTGGAGGACACCAGACCCACCTGAGGTGCAGAAAGCAGAACACGGGGTAGGCCAGAATTTCTTCATCTGGAGAGGGAGGACCCCGGGAATGCTTGAGATGTGCAGGTAGGTGGAGATCCGGCTGGTCTGAATGGCCACTAGGTTTCCACCCACACCTGTGAGGGGAAAAGCAATGTGGCTTCTCATCCTTGTAGCAGTCTCTGAATTCGCTTATTGTGAGCTCACCTTCTCGGGATGTTCCCTAGACTGAGCCAGCACCTGCCATCAACTCCTTCCCTCCCCTCTCATGTTGTTTAGCGCCCAGGAAAGCAGCCCACACCTCATGAGCGAGGTGTCACCTCGGCAGCCCTGGCACCTCTTACAGTGGGGGAAGGGCGACAGGCAAAGAGGGCTCTCAGTCCACAGTAAGAACTTGTTAGCTGGAAGGAGGTGAAACAAGGGGAGGAAAAACAGGAAAGGAGTGAGGATGGGGAGAGGGAGGAGTAGACAGAAATGCTGAGCGAGCCACTGCAGGTAACTAGGTTTGACCACAAGGTCCAGGAATGGACAGAAACCAGACAACCGGCGGGAACCGCTGAGGAAAGAGGGCCGGGCAGGGAGAGAACAGGGGA
>PVIC010006211.1:33275-43393 GCA_004025085.1 Thryonomys swinderianus | reverse complement strand
CTCTGCCAGGGCCACGCAGCCCAGCTGACGGAGGAGCTGCCGGGCTGTGCTGGGCTGAGCTCCGCTGCAGCAGACTTGGGTGCTGGGCAGAGGCTTGACCCCTTTCTCTGTCCTCTGCCCATGAAGAATTTTCTGAACTAAGCAGGATGTGCCACAGAGACTTCCAAGGCCTCCGGAGACCAGCCACTTGCCTGGTTCCAGAGGGTGCAAAGAGCAACCTGCGGGTGGAGAGTGGCAGCAGATTTATTTTGTTGGCTCACAAATCTTTTTTTTTTTTTTTTTTGAGACAGGGTCTCACTTTGCCGTTCAGACTGGCCCTGAGCTCACTATGAAGTCCAGGCAAACCTCGAACTCAGCAATCCTCCTGCCTCTGCCTCCAGAGGGTGAGGATTATAGGCATGAGCCACCACGCCCGGCATTGTGGTGTGTGATACTCATTGCTGGTGGGCGTGAGTCACCACGCCCCATATTGTTGTATGTGGTTCCAGGGATTGAACTCAAAACTTTGCACTTGCTAGGCAGACTCTGGAACCACTGAGCTAAATCTTCAGCCCCACAGTCATTTTTAAAAGAGTCAGGGAAACTCAAATTAATTGGCAGCATTTATAATTATTCTTTTAATCCAGATTCCAGGCTTCTCGGAATAAACTAAATCTGGATCTACTTCCCCAGTAGGCCACACCTGGCTGGAGCTGACCAAGCAGGTACCACTCCCTTCACGTTAGCACTGGAGTCTGCGGTGTGCCCCCTTCCCACCATTCCTTGGTACAGAGCTACTCTCTGGCCCGTTGGCTCTACTCGAGTTGTCTGAAGGGAGATGAGTCACTGACATCTGAGGAAGATTCTACGCACACTGTCAGCTCCTGCCATCCTCTCTCTGTCCAGTTACTGTGGAGCTCTGCCAGTCCAAGCAGGCAAGGTGGGGGGCAGGGCTACTTGCCACCCAAGAAGCACAGGGATCATCATGCTTGGGGTATAACAGGGGATGCTGTGGATGCCCAGGGTCTGCCCAAGGGGCTATGAAGCCCATTTCTGCACTCATACAAGGCCAAGACCTGTGGACAAATCATACTGGGCAGTTATTTAGCATGCTGTGTTCTTCTACTGACTAGCAAGTTCTGTCTTCAGCGCTTCATGAGATACCAGTCATCAAGGAGAATCATCAAGTCGAACTCCCATAGGGTCTAGGGTCTAGAAGTGATTAAAGCAATCGAGTCACGTTCAGGGCAAAAGTGAATGGTAGGGATCAAGGCAAACTGGAAAGGATCAGGGTAGGCCTAGAACATAAAGCCAGGATTGTCACAGCCTACATTTTAAGGTGAAGACAGAAACCCAGCTTTGTATGCCTAAATATCTGAGTTTCAGCAGCACCAGCAGGTCTTTAAAAACCCACAGGAGCCCAACACCTCAATGCTGAGGGGCCACAGTAAGTTTTCAGTTTCTAACAAAGCCAGGGTTGAACTCTGCCCTGGTTCCTGTCTTGGCAGTGCCTGTGACGACAGGAGGCACAGTCTCCTCCCCCAGGTCTCCTTTCCCGTGAGACAAACCAGCTCCCGCAGCCCAGCAGGCAGCAACCTGTCCACGGCTCAGCTGTGCAAATGCCCCTGTCAGGCTGATGCTGGACTGATGTTCAGGCCCAACCAGTCCCCATGGACCAACCCAAGCCAGGGGCCCCAGGGAAACCGTGTGAGACACCTACCACATATGACAGGAGTAAATATGGCCATGCCTTTGTACTGGGGCATAGAAATGGTTTTGCTCAGGATGAGCCCTCCAAAACTGGGGAGAGAGCAGACAGCGGTCAGGTGAGCAGAGCTCAGAGAAGCCTGCCAGTCTCTTCTGTGCAGACAGCCCCACTGGCGTGCCCCCCCCCCACCTCCACTGGTGCCTACACAGCCCAGTGACTGCAGCCTCGTGGACCTCCCGTGGGGCCTCTGTGCCGTTTTCCATCCCCATCTGGAGCCTGACTGCTCCAGCAGCCCCGTCAGATAATGCCAAGCCATTACAAAATGAACACATGCCTTCGGGAGGCCGTGCAGCCGGCTGGGCTTCCCTGCTCACCCAGGAGTGAACTGGGCTTTAGCAGGAAACACACCCTGCACAGAATCACTTCACGGCCTTATTCTCAGGAGCTGCCACGGCAAGACCTTACTGTTATCATCCACTGTAGTTTAGCAAAGGTCTGGCCATCCCCTTGGGCTTCTGAGAACTCTGGGAAAGATAGATCAATTTGAATAGGAGCCCAGAGACCTTTCAGAAACAAAGACACCTGCACCACAATCTCTTTTTTCCTGAGATTCTGATTAAAACAACATGAGCAAATGGACTGGGATGGCCCCATCGCTGGCTGGGAACAGGGAAGGGGCCTTAGAATAGGGCTACAGTGAGGCAGAGCTGGGCTCCCCTCCACACTCCACAAGTCCAGAGGACCCACGGCCACGCAGTGGACAGTGACCAGACTTAACTAGCAGCCATCACCCTGAGGCTGTAACGAGGGGCCCGGCAGTCTGAGCAGGGCCCTGGACTGTGAAAGCCAACGACCCACAGCACTGCCTGTGCTGGCTTCTGGGGCTCCGGGCGATGTGTACCTGGAGCTGGCAACTGTAAACAGAGGGGCTTCTACGCAATGAGTGAGGGCCCAGTTCACTGAGGGTACCGCTGGCGCTGTCCAGCACCACTGGGGGTTGGTACAGGAGACCAGGTTGCAGGCCATGCCAGACCGACCCCCTTGGGAGAGACGGAGGGGCAGCACGGCACTCCCTTCCCAGGCTCACCTGCTGACAGCCATGGCAAGGATGATTGGCAGCCAGCCGAACTTCAGGATCTTCATGACGGGGGGGGTCTGCCTGATGATGAGAATCCACAGGGGGATCAGAGCCATGGAGCCGATGCACACCAGCGGCATCAGATACCAGGTGTCTGAAAGTGAAAGGGGCACTTGCGGCTCATGTGGAAAAGGCTGGCACACAGGGCTTGGCCTGGCTAGGCTGGGGCCTGGCTTCCCAGGAGGGGTAGGCAGAAAACCAAGGGCAGGGAAGTCTGAGGAGCCACTTCTATCTTTATCATTTGGGATGAACAAGCCTACCTTCCAAACGTTCTTCACTGTCCCATTAGGAAACTAGAAATGCTCCTCTTTTTTTTTTCTTTTTTGAGACAGAGTCTCGCTTTGTAGTTCAGGCTGGCCCTCAGCTCACTATGGAGCCCAGGCTAGCCTCAAACTCACAGCAATCCTCCTGCCTTTGCTTCCGGAGTGTTGGGATGACAGGCGTGAGCCACCTCACCCAGCTGTGGGATATGGTACTGGGAATCGAACATAGTACCTTGCACTTGCCAGGCAGATGCTGGAACCACTGAGCTAAATCCCCGGGCCAGAAAAGCTCCTCTTTGTCTTCAGTTCACTTCTGCTTCTCAGTTGTGTGCTGTTTCCACACATAAAGGTCCTGGCTGCCTACACTGTGAGGAAATCTACCCCAGGGCGGCAACCATGTGACAGCACTTTCCCTGCAAGGTCTCATTTCATGTTCTCCACGCCCTGTGTACATGCCACAGTGAACCAAAGCAGGAAGAGGTGGCTGCCTGAGGTGCACAGTGGCAGTTAGTGCCAGGTGGGCTCTGGAAAGCTCCAGAGGTACATGATGCCGTTCCTCTCCTGGCTGAGGCCACCTAAGAGGAAATCTTTGTTGCCATGTCTCCCAGGGCACACCGATCAAGGTCAGCGCACAGCACCGTGTTATCCCTGCGGGCAGCTAAGGCTGGCGAAGACAGACAGCATCTGGATTGGTCCGTTAGATACTCCAGGCCCAGTGCACTCAGGCACTTTCTGCATTCACTCCCTTCCTTCTTTGTATTCCGTTTGTGACTTTATGATTCCCATGTGCACGGAGCGGCATCAACTTCTCTAGGGCCATCTTCGCCGCTTGGACCCATCTTCCTGGGGAGGCTCAGGAAGCATGCGCCATCTTTGTAAGGAGGTCCCGACACTGGGATTCACTCATAGCCTGCGTCCTGTGTGCTCCTGTGGGAAGCGGCATTAAAAACATTCTCCTTTCTCTGCACTACATAGCCATGGCCATTCCACAGGTGCCCGAGAATGCCTACAGACAAAGCCCCTCGTGGTAGGCGTGGTGCCCTTGTGCCACCCTGGGCTGATAGAAGCATCTCCTTGCAGAACGACTGGATGTGTGGTACAAATTTCCCTAACTGGACAAGGTCCCCATCCAGGTCCTGCCTCCCAGTCTCTATGACGTGTAACACACTTTCTGTGCGAGGTTACATCTTCTCTACTGTCCGAGGTAGGCTGGACAGTCAACCTGCGCTCAGGCAGTGGAAGCTTCTCTTCCGGGCAAGCTCCGTGACTTCCCTGAGCAGAACAGGGGGATCGTGATAGGCTCCTCGTGGTGACTAAATGTCCAAGTCCTAAGTCACGTGCTCAAATAGCCACACGGGACAATAGGGGTCAGAAAGAAGATGTAGGGAAGTCTCGAACTCTTATTTTACAAACCAAATATGAACAATTAAGTCCTGTGAAAATCTTATTTTAAATTTAGTTTGGTTTGAGTAAAATAAAGGTACCTTATTTGGTTCCTATAGATCTTCCTGTCACCCGCTAAACTCTGACACTCTCTCAGGTGGTGGAGTGTCACTGGTGGCAGACAACACCCAAGAAGGAAGCAAGGCTCATCCCAGAGTGAGGCAGATGGGTCCCATATGCCCGCACCCTCCACATTGTCTGTCTGCTGCGGTACCTAGCGTGCAAAGTGGTTTCTCACATCCCTGGGTTAACAGTCCTGCAGGGAATTGACGAATTGGAGCTTTGCGGACACCGCTGCTTTTGTCTTGGGAAGTGCCTTCAAAAGCTGTCACTGCCTGGCCCTCTCCTCACTCATGTCACCCCCGAGTGCGCGGCTCCGCGGCCTGAGAAGCTTTAGGCCCCGCGTCCCCTCCCCGCATCCCTCTGTCCTAGAAGTGGAAATTGACAAGCCTATGTCTGTTGACTTGAGCTGCTCATTCCCCTCCACCGAGGTCCCTCCGGGACATTTTGGATCAGCCAGATGGCCTCAGGCTTCCTCCCTATAAAAGGAGGACTCTGCCAGGCTTGGTGGCTTTAGCCTGTCATCCCAGCACTCAGGAGACAGAGGCAGGAGGATTGCTGAGTTCCAGGCTTGCCTGGGCTACATAGTGAGCTCAGAGCCAGCCTGAACTACAAAGCGAGACCCTGTCTCAAAAAAAAACAAAGGAGGACTCTGATTCTACGACACCCTGCTCCGGGTTCCTCCCTGTGGGAACAGTGTCCAACTGGAATGCCACAGAGGGGTGCCGGTTCCCACCAGCTGAGTCTTTCTGGTGATTTACCCCAGGCCCTCCTCCCGGAAGCGCCCCTACCTCTGTGTCTGTAGAAGAAGCTGCTAACCAAAGCTAGAATGGACATTGTGGTGAGGTCTCCCAAGCTGGCTGCGATGGGGGTGGCAATGTTGTCCGGGTTGACCCCCAGTTTTCGCGCGCCAACCACAAGACAGACCATCAGCACTCCTGCAGGGAGAGAGAAGGAGGCACAGAGTTAAGTCCCAGGGGGCAGCTGGACCGGAGAAGGCCCATGCCTAGGGTCTGTGGCCAGGGGGAGGCGGCCAGCAGGTACTGCTATGGCTCGCATCTCCAGAAGCTGGGGCACAAAGTGCTCAGAACAGGGCCCTGGAGATAGGGTCTAGGCAGGTGGTGGGGCACACGCAGGGTGCTGCTCACCTAGGGCAAAGGCTGCGAGGAAGGCAGTGAGGACACTGCTGGCACACAACAATGCCACCTTGGCCAAGTCCAGCCCGTCTCTAGACACGACACCCAGCAGCATGACAGCTGTTGCAGCCAGAAGCCCCACAACAGTGGCCTGGACCTGCCGAGGCAGAAACGACACATGTGAGGAAGAGCCCTTCTGCCCACTGCCATTCCTTCTGCCCCTCCTGCACCTTCCCTGGTGTGTGGGGTGCTGTCGCTCACTACCACGTCAGCGCCTGTGGGCACCCTCCACTGCGAAGAAGACAGACCCCAGCGCTCCCCCTCCAAGCTGCTTCCTTCCATTCCCCCTTTTTGAACTATAGAGATGGTCTCACTCTACAGTTCGGTGTGGCTCACTATGGAGCCCAGGCAAGCCTCGAACTCAGCAATCCTCCTGCCTCTGCCTCCCGAGTACTAGGATTACAGGCATGAGCCACCACGCCCGGCACTGTGGTGTGTGACTACTGGGGACTGAACCAGGGACCTTGTGCTTGCTAGGGAGGCACTGGAAGAGCCTCCTGTGTGACTTGCCTTTGTCAAGGAGCACTCAGGCCTCTGCTCCCAGCTCCACTCTCACTGGGTATCTGACTCCCCCCCCCCCGGCACCTGCCCTTCTCATGGGTGCCCTGGTGCACAGGCGCACCTGACTGCCATCCATCTCCATCCCGCAGGGCACTCAGTTCTATGGCCACACAGATCCTTGCTACCATGTACCCAGATCTGAACCCCAGACTTGGAACCTCTGACTCAATGTGTCTAAACAGAAATGTGTTAAGTTACTGGAAAAGGCTCACAGAAAGAAGACCCATCCACCTTCAGGGATGAGAAAAGCTAATTTTATCTTTTTCTCAAAACCAAGAATTGAACTCAGGACCCTATGCTTGCCAGGCAGGTGTGGCACCACTGAGCAAAGTCCCTGGGCCAAGACCTAGTTGGTTTTTTGTTTTGTTTTGTTTTTTTGAGACAGGGTCTCGCTTTGTAGTTCAGGCTGGCCCTGAGCTCACTATGCAACCCAGGCAAGCCTTGGACTCAGCAATTCTCCTGCCTCTGCCTCCGGAGTGCTGGGATAAGAGGTGTAAGCCACCACGCCTGGCATTGTGGAATGTGGTACTGATAGCTGGTGGGCGTGAATCACCTCACCCGGTATTATTGTATGTGGTTACTGGGGAGCGAACTCAGGACCTTGCGCTTGCTAGGCAGGTGCCAGAAGCACTGAGCTAAATGTCCAACCCAAGAGCTAGCTTTTGAAAGATGAAAAATGTTCCAAAATGAATCTCATAATTCCAATCAAAGTCCCCACAGGATTTTTCATGAGTCTTGATGAAGTATTAAATGTCACAAAAATGGACAGATGTTCAAGAACAGCCAAGATGATTCACAGAAAGAAGTCATTCTGGCATATTCATCAGAATTATATTAAAGCTGTAGTAATAAAAGTAGTGTGGCACTGAGAAACACAAACAGATCAGCAGACAGAATAGCCCCAAAACAGAATCATGAATATATGAAACTTTAAAATACTTGATATATGAAAATGCTATCATGAATATATGCAATTTTAGTATGATACACATAAGCATTTCAAATCACTGTGGAATGGGTGGATGGTGGGGAAACAAGGTAGGGAAACTGAACATCTATGTCTGAGGAAAAAATGGGTTTCTACTTCATACCAAACACACACACACACACACATCCCTAAAGATTAAAACGCACAGTGCGAGCTGGGATAGTACTGTCCAAGGTATGTGCGCGTCCCTGCTCAGGCACAGCAGGGAGAGCGGACAGGGCAGGACGCAGGCCGCTGAGCCGGCAGGGGCGGCTCACACCAGGACAAGGGGGATCCAAGTGCCATCGGCTGGGGAAAGGCCAGCAGGGGCCACACAGAGGATGAGCTGGAGCCTCCCAGTCTGCAGTGGAGACCGACGGACTCGTCAGGGAGACGGGGAAGCTGGGCTAGATTCAGACAAGACCCTGCAGTACGGTCCTCAGAGTGGATGTGGGGGCGGCTGGGGCACCCGCGGGAGCCAGTACTCGTGGGCACGGCGGACACAACTGGGTGACAGCCCTGCATTAGTCACACTGCCATCAACTGTAACGAAACGCTGTACAGGATCAGTATGTAAACAGGGGACGTTCGCTTTGGCTCAGAGTTTTGCAGGTGCTAGACAATGATCAGTTGGCCCTATTGTGGCACCAGGACTGCATGGCAAAGCAGAAGTGCTCATTCAAGGCCGGGGCGAAAGAGAGTGAAGAGGGGCCCAGGACGGAACACCTCCTTCCAAGCACACACCTGAAAGGCCTCCCATAGGCTCCATGGCCTTAAGATTCCAAAAGTTCCCAACAGCGCCGTGGGCTGGGGCCTTTACCTTGTGCAGCTCTGGGGAGTCCAGATCCAAATTATTTCCAGCCATGTTCTTGACAGATGCCACAGTCCTGAACTCTCACAGCCTTACTGCAATAAATCCCTTTGACAGAGAATGAGGTCCTTCTAACTCCTGGAGTAAACTGTCCACCGTCACACTGGACAGAGTGGAGGGTCTTCAGAAGTAAACGTGAGAAGGGAAAATAATGAGGCCAAATTTGGCTCTGCAGTTTTGGGGATGCCTATGGGACAGGCAGATGAGATACTCTTGAAACCCAGGTGAGGGGTACAGTGAGTGTCACTGATGGGCTGGGACACACGGCCTGAGCCATCTGATCTCACTCTTCTGAGTCCACTATTCTGGTGATATCGCCATCTGATCCCACTCAGGCCTAGAAGGTCTGAGAATATCCACCTGATGGAGTCTGGCCCATAAGCCGCCTTCCTTCTCGCCCCCGAGATAAGCTCCCCCTCACTTCCTCCTGTCTGTTCTTCTGTCCTAACACTCAGTGGTAAGGCCCTCCATGAGAACTGAGCACAAAGTGAGTCTGGCGGGAGGGGGGCGGATCTAGATGATGAAGCACTCCAGGGCCTACGAGGATCTCTTGGAGGCTGACAAGAAATAGGCAGGTGGCAGTGGGCCCTGGGGAAATTGTATGCAGGAAGGTTTTGCCAATGCCCCAGCAGGGTTAAATAAAGTCACATGGAAAAAAACCTAGATATATCAATTAGCAGCATACCAGTAAACTCGGAATAAACAGTTCGAGTCAAAATAGTGGGAAGAGAAAGAAATCTGTTCGTATGTGCAGATAAAGAACAACCAAGTTCTCAAGAATTTAGTTTGGAAAGAAGTGGGTGGAGAAACAGAAGGAATCTTCAGGCCCAGGAGAAACACCTCCTTCCGGTGGAGGTAGCAGTGCCCGGGAGAGGGGCTTGAGGCTTCAGCAGCTGCAGGAATGGAGCCAGGTGGACAGACGGCCCATCTGTCCTCAAAGTTCAGTGCAGAGTGCTGGCCAAGGGCTCACGCAGCCCTCCCCTTCCGGCTTGCCGTGGTCTGGGCTGCGGATCCGAACAGAGGGAGGGCTGTATCCATGCAATGAGTGCAGACTCACCTGAATGAGGGCAAGGTTGCTGCTGATGATTCTGTTTTTCTCCTGGGGGTCATCAATTTGTCCAGTGTTGGCCTAGGACGAACAGAAAGGAACAGACAGTAAGTCTGGCTGGGCCTAAAGCAGCTTAACCCATCCTAGAGCAGAGCCTTTCAGGGAAGAAATCAATAAATACCATTGCACGGACTGCAGAACAAATTAGGCTGCTTGGCTATCTAGACAGGAACTCAATCTCTCTCTCTCTCTCTCTCCTCTCTCTCTCTCTGTCTGTCTGTCTCGTCTCTGTCTCTCTCTCTCTCTCTCTCTCTCTAGGAATTCAATCTCTTTTGAGGGTGGCTCGGGGACAAGGTAAGGCCACAGTCCCCTGGAGAATGGGAGAGGTGTCACGGACCATCCCATGTATGTGAGCACACATGCACATATGCAGAACACATAGATTGGGAATAATTTCAGGGTCATATCCAATTCTCAAGCTCACACACGAACTCAGGGTAAGGATTCCGAATGTGAGATGTACCTGGACAGATCCTGGCCATGATCCCCATCACCTACAACTCCCTTCTCTCCTTTCTGGCTGACCCTAACTCAGTGATATGGCCCTGCGCATCTTTTGTAAAATCAACCCATTTAAGAGATGGATTGTATATTTCTTCTTTCAGAGGGTAAAAATATAATCAGACTGGGGCCGGAGGGTTAGCTCAGTGGTTCCGGCGCCTGCCTCGCAAGCGTAAGGACCTGAGTTCGATCCCCGGTTACCACATATAATGCTGGGCGTGGTGGCTCACGCCTGTAATCCCAGCACTCGGGAGGCAGAGACAGGAGGATTGCTGAGTTCGCGGCAGCTTGCCTGGGCACCATAGTGAGCTCAGGGCCAGCCT